>UESW01004596.1:467005-516525 GCA_900491605.1 Calamus simplicifolius
TAGTGCTACGTATCACTAGCTATCCGTGCCAAGTATTATAAACCAAGTTAGTTCAGATCAATTCTACATCAAGTTTTCATGGCTATACATCTTGATACTATCTTTCTAACACCCGAGTAACTAGTCTACATACCTACATTAAGCCATTTAATTATATCTTTTTATAGCAACTAGTACGTCTATAAAATAAAACTTATAATGGCATAATATAAGGCATACCATGTCATAAAACCATAATAACACCATCTACGATATTACAAGATCATACATCAATCCAAATTGTAATACCATAGCTAAACATAACATATATGAGCATTGTCAACATATACTGATAAATCAATGCACACAATACATGCTATGACTTATATATAAAAAATATCATATCTTGTACCAATCTATACTATCAATCCGGCTCGATATCAATAATTCACTAAAGTGGTCACTTACAATTATTGCCATAGCTAAATTAGTCCCTGGCTTCATTAATCAAATTTCTAAAATTACATTTATACCCCTCTAATTAAGGCTTAATCAGGCTATATATTACCATAATTGGAGTTTAGCGATTGTCCAATTGGATCAAGATCTGGTTCACCCAATCAAATTGGGTTCATGTTCAGCTTCTGGTTCATAAAGTCAAACTAGTTTAGGGTTTGACTTGTGTTAGATCAAATTGGTTAGGTTTAATTACTAAGAATTACTAGGTTTAGGTTTGATAATTAGTATTGGCTTGGATTGGTTTTAATCACGCTCAAACTCAGATGAAATAGGCTTGGATTAGGCCTCAATTGATTGTACCCCCTCGAACTGGTTGGGTCTGGTTCAAGTGGAACTAGACTTGGCTTAGAACAAAAAATATTTGGTTCTCTAATTTATCTCAATTTGATCTCTGGTTCAGTGAATTTAGCTTGGGTCCAGGTGCTAGTTGACTGAACCAGGCCCAGATTTGGTTCAGGTCAACTGAACCTAATTTTTCCAAATGAACTAGGCTTGAGATTTGGTCAAATCGGTTTGGTCCTATTGATTTAAATCAAACCTCACTTGATTTAAGTCAACTCAGGCCTTGGTTTAATATGGTTGAACCATTCAATCGGTTCTCACCAATTAAAGAAAGAGGGACTTCTTCTTCTTCTCGGAATGGCCCGAGCTTCATCTTCCGCACCGCATGGAGATCGACCATAGCAGATCCCAACCATGGTGTCATCGGTTTCCTCTCTGGCAATGATCGACAAGAACTAGGTGATGGCTAGCAATAAGGAGGCCTGAAGGCTGATCTCATCTAGGATTAGGGGTGTAACTTGAGCTGGGTTCAATCCGAACTCGGCTTATCAAACCCGATTTGCAGCAGTACTTGAACTCATGTTTGTTCAACCCGAACCCGAAGGATCCGGGTTTAACCCAGACCGATTTGCAATTGACTTAGTCTCGGGTTGCAGTCAACCCGAACCGAAGTAACTTGAACCTGAGATAACCCGCAACATGTCTGAGTTCCAAGTCTTCTGACGCCTTATTTCATTCATTTCCATCGCTCAACCTTAGCTCAAATCCTACAATATGACCAGAGCATAAAAGAGGAGCCAAAGTTGCAATCTCTCCTCACCTTCTCATCCACGGTTGGCAACTCCTGTGTCGCTGGAGCCAGGCTGGAGTTCTCCCTAGCCTCTGCCTCAGCCTGACCCTCCAGCAGCGGGATCGTCCTCCCAAAGAGCTTGATCGCTGAATCTCTCGAGTCAGCCATCACGCCGCAATCTCTCCACCTCCATACCCAAATCCAAGGACTCTGAGCTTTCTCCTTATTCTTCGAACGAGAGAGAAAGACGCGAAACAGAGGACTGCCAAAAAACCAAGAGGATGACGAGGAGATGCCAGTTAACGGGCGAGGTCAGATATACTTCACACCGCTTTGGGAAAACATGAACTAGACTCTATAGGGCTTGGTGGGATTAGAAGAAATGGACTTTACAATTGAAATTTTCCAGAAACCGGCTTATTTGTTTCAAATTTTAGCTTATTTGTGCAATGTTAAGCTTGTTTGTTTCATATTATCATATTTGTTTTTTTTCCATCAACCCAAATTCCAATCCGAAACTCAATCGATTTTTAAAATAGGGTTAGAGTTGAGGTTTTACAAATAGAATTAAGGTTAGGATTGATATTTTACAAATAGGGTTAGGATTAGAAAAACCTGAGTTTCAGGGAATTTCTATTTGCACCGCTCGGATTGGTGCACCATCTCAATTTTTTAAAAAAATTATAAACTATCTTTAGCGCTCTCCATCTCCTCTCCCCTTCCTTTCTCGGCACCAGCATCCCCTCCTCTCCTCCTCCCTTCATGGCACGGCCCCCCACCCCCCATCTCCTCCCCTCCCATCCCCAGCATCATTCCCCACCCACCCTCCATCCCTCGCCCCTGTCTCCCCCTCTCTGGCACAGTGCCAGAGAATGTAGATCGGCCAGCCGATCTAGCTTCCCAGCAACACACTGATTCGACAGCGACGGCCCACCAAAAGAGTATTGCCAACCCTGTTCGGCCTCCAACCAATTAACTTCGATCGTTACTTCTTAGCTTTAATTAAATATTTATTAGTCTATATCCTAACTTGAAACAGAGCAACGGATATGCTAAACTTATCGGTGACCATAAGAGTAGATCGAACAAGTCAGCAATCGATGATAAAGATCAACATCAGAGTATGGCCTTCCTTCTGAACACCCTTCCTCAAACAATCCACGTTGCTCAAGTTAAGGGGAATTGATGGTGCTGAAATATAAGCAACAGATGTCTAGACTTGAAGTGATCATTTTGGAAAGAATGACATCAAGTTATGGTTAGGCCGGAGCCAAAGGCCAAAGCTGGAGGCCAGAGCCGACGCTGTAGGCTGGAGCCAAAGGCCGGAGCTGGGGGCTGGAGCTGGAGGCCGGAGCTGGGGGCCGGAGCCAACGCTGTAGGCCGAAGCCAAAGGCCGGAGCTGGAGGCCGGAGCCAACGCTGTAGGCCGGAGCCAAAGGCCAGAGCTAGAGGCCGGAGCCGACGCTAGGCCAGAACCAAAGGCCGGAGCTGGAGGCCTAAGCCGATGCTGTAGCTGGAAGCTGGAGCCGACGCTGTAGGCCGTAGCAAAGGCCGGAGCTGGAGGCCGGAACCAACACTGAAGGCTGGAGCTAAAGGCCGGAGCAAGGATTTCAAAATATCGAGAACGAGCTATCACATCATTAATTCTGAAAATTGCGCAGGAGGTTATAACTCCGCAGAGGAGATGGTCAACCATATACCTTGATGAAGCCTCAGCTGGATGAGGTCGATCTGGCCATCCTCACAGGGGCCAAGAACCGCACCACCCTACTTCCAGAACAGAGCCAAGCCACAAAACTTCAGTGAAATCCTTCTGGGACAATGAAAAGATTAAAGGAAGAAGGAGAAGAAAAAGAGGAAGGAAAGACGGAGAGGAAGGAGGAAGGAGGAGGAGGAGGAACGGGGGATTGGCTCTGATGGAAACCGGGCACCGACTACAAGCCATGACTGCTTCAGGTATCAACTGGAATTCAACCAGAAAACCATTGTGTTCAATAAATCCAAAGCCTTCGTGGCCTGATAAGCAACAATAGAAATTCATATATAGCCACTCATTTTATTCCTTAAAATTAATATACTTTACGAATTTAATTCAAAAATCTAAGATAAAAGATTATATATCAGAGTCTCTGGTGAGATAAAAAGCACCTATTGATTTCGGCAAGATTCATATGAAAACCATTTTAATAAATTCAAAGTTTGTAAATTTTTTATTTCTCTAAGCCACATTAAAATTTTATCTTAAAAAAATTCAAGCCTAAGTTTAAATATCAGCACATAAAAAACTTCTACATTATTTTAAAAAAATATTGATTAATAAATTATCTCTAAGCCCGAGTAACTTTAACAATGAACACCCTCCACTGCTACCTGACATTCCACTAAAGATTCAATTACCTTCCAACCTAATTACTCTTAGACGGTAAAGCTACTGAATTTCTATTGTAAGCCCAAAAAAAGTTCACATGTATTACACGTATTAACAAAATAACACGGCTTAACTTTGTATCAACAAAATATTTTATAAGATAGTAATTGATACAAAAATTGCTATCCAAGTGTATAGGATAGGGTTTATCCGGATAGAATATTTCCTGGCTATTCCATAGATCATATCAAATGCAAAAAAGTAAATCCCTGGATAACTTTTTCTTAAAAAAATTGATTTAAACCCCAAACTACCCTTACAATTACTAATACAATTGATTTGGACTGTTTGATTTCAGATCAAACGATCTAGATCAATCCGGATCGAACGGCCCAAACAACACCTATATTTGTGTTATTTTAATAACATAAAATTATTATAAAAATTATTATATTTAATAATTAAACATAATAATTTAAACGATAATATAGAATTCATAATCTTTTTGATGAAAAAAAAAGAAGAGAGTTCTTATTCTCTCTTTTTTTTTTCTCTTTTTAAAAAAGAGCTCTTCTTCCTTAACTCAGGATGAACCGAGGCAAGGATGAATCATATCATTTCTTTGCACAACCAAATGAATTAAACAAAGAATACAACCAGCCTATCATGATATGCATTGCTACGAAGATGAGCATGAACCGAGGCAAGAATGAAGGACACCACCCTAAGATATTGTCATCAATTTATAATTGATAGGCTCTTTGTTACACAAGGCACTGAATGATATTCTTTCTAATTCGATTACTGACTAAGCTATGACATTCATTGTTACACCGAATGATATTCTTTCTAATTCGATTGCTTGAGACCATTGCGAAGAATTCGACAGCCAGTTGAACGATAAAAATTTATAAGTCAAGAATCATGACATTTTATTTTTAGAACAGGATTAATCATATTTTTGTTAGGTTCTTAACTCTAGCCACTGGCCTTCAATCTTTGCATGCATCAACTCAGGATGAGGTCACGACTCATGCCTCAACTTGAACGCTTTTCTTTCCACAATGGCTCGCATGGATTCATTTGATTGCACCTAAACTCTACGCACATCAGTGTTACAGCTCACAATCAGGGCCTCCAAGGTCAAGTCTACAGGGGAAAATTTGTTTTATGGACTCCGCAGTATATGCTTTATTCGAGTTACTCAGAAGCATTGGCTGAAGCCCCAAGTCCAAGAAGTTCTTTCCATTTTTTATGACTCAGAGGGTTCTAGAAAACACTGTAAATGTACTGTAAAAGATAGCAGAGTTGAATAATATCCAAATCATTTAATAACTTAAACCTTGATTATTTAAAATAGAAAATAATATAGTAAATAAAAGATGACTGTTTACAGTGAGACACCAGAAATAATTTCGCACCATGATGGTCACATGGATTGCTTGTCTTTACAATGGCATGCTCTTTTGCATCGTTATACAAATAAATTAAGACCTAAAATACTGTTAATAAAGAATAATTCAGATGAACAAGAGATATGTGGACAAAACATACTGCTTTGCTTATCATTTTCATTCGACATTTTCTGTTCTCAGTAATCAGTCAAGACCCTCCTGCCCCAACAAAGGTGATCATGTAACCAACAGAGTGATCCTGATAATAACATGAACTCAGAAATCCCTCATCAGCTGCTTCCTCGCTGGTGTCGACATTCCTCTCCCCCTCCTCCACCTCAATGATCGGACCTTTTCTTTGATCTTCTCCTCCTTCAAAGAAAAAGAAACAAGCACTGAGATAAAAAAAGGAGGATAAAAGGAGATCAGTATACCTTTAGAAAAAAAATACAAGTAACTGAATCACGCCACCACCATATTAGAAAGCCGAATAACTTGAAAAAAAGAGAACAGCTTTTCGAGGCCAAGAACCCTCAAAATCAAAAAAAATTCAGGGTTCAGCTAGATCTATGAAGAAAAGAGGAGAAAGAGCAAAGCATATCTTATCAGACGTCAATACCCCAACTAACACGGGAAGAAGAGTCGAAAAAAAAAAGGTGATACAGGAGATCGAGAGTAGAAGATCGGGAAATGGAAGTAGAAGATCAGAAACGAGAGACGGGAGTAGAAGATCGGAAGCGAGAGATGGGAGCAGGAGATCGGGAGACAAAGATTGGGAAGAGGGCTGCTCGGACGGAAGGAACAAGCGGAAAGGACATGACCTAGGGCAAAATGATCGGCAATTCCTTCAGTTCCTAGAGAATAAGGCTATTTTGAAATAGGGGATAAAGAGGGATATCCACCTTATTCCCAAAGGCTATAACTACAAAGGATAACTCTGAAAAAGTTTAATCAAAGGAGATAACCCATTTAACTATGGGTTATCATCTGAACTTATTACTTAGGGACCCAGGAATAGCTGGTTATCCCTCTAGGTATCCCTTAAGGGCATATTTATCAATAATAAATATTTATTTTGCCCTAGGTCGTGTCCTTTCTGCTTGTTCCTCTCGTCCGAGCAGCCCTCGTCCCGATCTCCCAATCTTTTGCTCCCGATCTCCTGCTCCCATCTCTCGTTCTCCTGCTCGATCTTCTGCTCCCGTCTCTCGATCTCCTACTCCCGGCCCGGCCCGGCCTTATAAATACTTCTTCTTGGCTAAGTTTTTTCATCTTCTTGGCATCTTGGTGTTGTACGAGATCTTGCCGCCGTCTATGAGGTTCTTGTCAGAGGAATGGTGATTGCAAGGGCGAGCTCCGACCCCGCGTACCCCGAGAGGTTCTATGCCACAGCCTCATACATCGGATTCGGTGGATTATGGAACTCCTCCTCCTTTGGCCCGATCTCCAAGTTCCAGAATTATGTCACCCTCTTGCTCTACATGCTCTACTAGCAAGTAAGAGCATGTTTTCTTACCTAATTCTAGGAATTTATCCGTTGATCTGCGGTTCTTCTTTGAGAGTTTGATGTTTTCTAGGTCTTGATTCATTCATAGGGGTTGGGATCTGTATCTATAACTTTATTCTAAGCTATTTTCATATTGAAAATAAGAGGAATATCCCCTATCCCTTATTTTCTATTTCAAACATAGCCTAAAAAATTTTAAAATTATTTATATTTTATATTTTTAAATTTAAAAAAAAATCTGGTTCAAACAAGCCAACCTATCCTCTATATGGTCTGAAAAAGGAAACTACTGACCATGCCATCTTCACATGTCCCAGAGCAAGATAGATATGGCAGATTTGAGGCTCCACCTTTGGAGGACGATATTGTTCCTCGATGGGTATCCTTCCTGCGCTTCATATTCAGAGGGGTATTCAACAGAGGAGTGCTACTTGGGCTTACATAGCTTACCATATGTGGTTGTCTCGGAATCTTTTTATTTTTACTGATGAGACAGTTTCTCTCTACAGTCCACGATTCTGACAATCCTGGCCTCTGGGACTCCTCTGCTGCCTTGGCAATGCACCATCTTACGGTCTTCATCTCTTGGGAGTCCCTACCCCTAGACTTTATCAAAATCAACTTTGATGGTAGTATCAATGGTATATTTGCTGGTTCAACCTTTGTTATCCATGGGTCAGATGGAGCTATGCTAGCGGCGAGTGGATTTGGCCTTCTAAACTCTTCTATTCCATTGGCCGAGCTTTATGCAGCTTGGGCTAGCATCTCCTATGCCACTCGCATTCTTGGAGCTCGTAGACTCATTATTAAGGAAGATTCTCTCACTGTCATTCGATGGATTAGGAAGGATCCGTGCGATCACTTGCTAGTCAACCCTTTGATCTAGGATATTTGGCTCACCCTTCAAGATACACATAGGGTCCTGGTTCGTCATGTCAACATGGAAGCTAACTCAGTGGTCGACTGTATTGTTACTTTCGTGGCCCATCATTTCGGATTCTGAAGGTGGCAGCAGGGGGACCCATGCTCTATTATACTTAAACAAATATTGTTTTTTGACTTTTGAGCTTGACTCATACTAGAATAATGTGATCATCTGTCTGTACCAAAAAAAAAAAAAAAAAAAAGCCAACAACCGACTTGCATCTATTAAAATAGATGACCAGTGTAGTTTTCCAATCTACCATGAGGTGTGCCGGCCGCCTTATTATATTAAAAAAAAAAGTTTACGGTCCAGCAAAGGGTATCTGAACTGCTCCGTAAAAGGCTGGTGACAAGCGACAATGGCACACACCTAGTCAAATTCTAGTTTCTTTCTCTAATTTTTTGACAACCAATTTCATCTTGTATGTCACATGCATGCTTATTAAACTGCAAGTCGATTTCTTTCGAAAAGGAAGTTTTATTATTATTGGAGGACGAGCAAGTCGGCAATATGAACGGGAAAACCACCTGCTTCAATTATTTAGACTTGACTTGCATCAATTATTTATTGTCAATTTGCATCAAACCCAATGGCCCGCAGCAAGCCTTTCTAATACGTTCACATGCATTTTTAAAAGATTGCTATGTAGCCAAGTATTCTTTAAAAATAAAGTTGGCTTATCACTGGGGAAGGAACGACTCAGCATTTTGAATAAAGGAAGCAGCTTGCACTAGTTGGCTAACTTTTATGAGAAAATGTTTGCAATTAATTTAAGATGCCATCATTTTCTGAATTATTTGTCAGTCTTTTCCTTAACCTAGAATTTTAATTTTTTTTCTTACAAGATAGATGAGCATATTTTTCCGTCCAAAATAATAATGGATCCATAATGCTACCGAGATCATTCATTTTGATCATTAAAAAAAATAATTTCTTTTATACAAGAGGCATGCGAAGGATTCCACTAATATTTAAAAGAAAAGTAGACAAGGACCGACTTATAAGCCGAAGGTGCCTCAGCAATGGCTATTTCATGGCTCAATTAATCAACTGGTCAGATAAGTTTCCACACATATTCCTCCTTATAAATTGAAATTTAAAAATTTTAAAGTAATGCATATTGCAAAGCAATAGGCACCTCATATGGCTGACTAATGTGACAACAAATTCAAACCATATAAAAGTTTGGACCAATGGATGTCCACTTGTTGTCTATCCCTATGCCCTGATTAATCCTTATGACATTGTTTATATTTGAATAAAATGACTTTTTTCAAATAAAACATTTTTTCTTTCCTAAAAAAGAATAAGTTAACAACACGGCGGTAGGCAAGCAAGCTAATAAAGTTAGATTAGGAAGAGGCACAACCTAAATCCAGCTCATATTTGAATGAGGTAGAGAATTTGCATAAGTTCAACTTAATTATTCCATTCAGGCTAGATTGGATCGGATTTAATACCAATTTTATAAATTTATCAACCTTTTAAGATTTACATGGGTCAAAAATATATGTGTATGTAAATAGTCTAGCTATACCATGAACATACCGTACAATAAATAATAGTAGACAATAGTTTAGTATTATTAAAGATTTTCTACATAATATTTAATTAACAACCATAAATAAGAATGATCAACAATGCATATTATTAACAAATTATATTTTGAAAATAAGATGAGATTTTTATTTTTAAGGAGTGTTTTTAAATATATAATATACTTATTTTGGATCTGTTTGGAAAATTCAGGTTCAAATTAAGAATTTAATGATACAAACCGAATTTGTATCAAAAATGGGTAATATATTTAAATCCAAGTTCAATCTAAATAATTTTTGTTTAAGTAGGACTAGATTAATTTGAAGTGGTTCAAAGTGGACCAATTTAATCCACTTGCAGTTATTTAGGTTGGTGGTTGGATTATTGTTTATTTTATCTTCCTCAAAATCATTATTCATTAATACTCATAAAATATTTATGCAAAAATATAGCTCTTTTATGATCCCAACTAAATGTTAAAATTTTTTGAGAAAACTTGTGTAAAAGATAATATTGTCTTTTTATAGTTATTAATAAGTCACAAATTTAAGAGGGACATCGTTGCAAAGACAGTGTCACTAAAAGGCCATAATGGTATATATGCATGCCCTATTCTTTTTTTCTTTTTTTTTTCAAAGATAAGTGTATGCATGGTGCACCTTTCCTTATGGAGAAGGGACAAGTCTATGATTGAACAAAGGCAATAACCCATGTAAAAATTATATTCAACCACCAGCTGCTCGGCCAATAGGTTGATCATGTAACAACGCAAGCTTTCTAAAATGACTCAAGCTTTCTAACATATCTAGTGGCATCATGGCCAACATTTTATTGAACAAATTTAGCATCATTTAATTTTTGATAACTTATTTTGATAATCTATGTTATCATAGAAATTATCATATTTGATAATTACATATAACAATCTAAATCATAATATTTACTTTTTAATAATTTAAGTACATAAATTATAATTAATAATCTAATTTTCAAATGAAAGATGGATATCTAAGATTATCGAAGTCAGATAATCTAAAATTATACTCCTAATTTTCATATAAATATTTAATAATACTTAATTTCATTATATATATATAATTTACACCAAATAATTTTAAAATATTTAATATTATATTTAAATTTAATATTAATATAATATTAAATATTTTAAATAGTATCATATTTATATAATAATATATAAACACTAAATTTTAAATTATTGATATTTATGACCTTTCTATATCATATATTACTAAATATTTATATATATATTAATATATATTCTTTAATAAATATTTAATAATACTATATATATTATATATATATATATTAAATGTTTATAATATTTAATATATATATTTAAAATCAGTTTACGAAGAATCTTGCTTTTCTTTTTTTAGAAAATTTTATATTGTAGCAAAAAGAAGAAAAGATTTCTTTAAAAATAAAAAGATTTATAACTAAATTTAAAAAAGATTAGAAAACTAAATTGATTATTATACTTCGTTATTATGAATTAAATATAGTAATTTTTTATTTTTAAAAATCTGATGATAGAGTGTAAAATGAGAAGGAATATAAGATTTTGTTAATACTACGTTGGCACGAATCAAATGACACCTTACAGTGAGGGTAGCTGGCAGCTATTATTAGCACGGTAACATCGCTATTATTAGATGGCGGCCCAGCGTGAGTTGCTTTGACGTTACGTGTGCGGACGAACAGGGTAGGTATGGGCAAGAGGAGTCTTATTTAAAGAAAGGAAAAGTCTTTGTACACTGTTCCGATGCAATAAAATTTATGTGGGTTATACTGTCACGTAGAGTCTATATGAATGACGATACCGAGCGATATAGTTCTGTTATGATGTAACATTCTGAATATGATGGGCATTTAAAGCAGTTCGTCATTAGTTGAAAACCCACGATACCCTAATAAAAAACCTTATCGTCAAGATTATAAACCACAACAACCTCATAACGAAAGAATGTTTTGTGTTGCGAACGACATTTCCTTCAAAAGTTTTTGTACAAAGACTTCAGTAGCCAGGTATTCTAGCCTCGAAGTTAAAATATTTTCTTTCGACCTGAGTCTCAAAGCGAGGGCGATCGTTCGTGCTCAATTGATTTCGATGATGCTTTCGAAATCCAAAGCGAAGAAGAAGAAAGAGGAAGAAAGAGTTCTTCTTGCACAGATGAAATCCAACGTAAAATGACTCTAAGATAGAGGAAAAAGACATTTTCGTTCGTACGCTAATTTTAAAAAAAAAACGAACTGCTTTAAATATCCATCACGTTCAGAATGTTACATCGTAGCAGGACCATACCGCCCGATATCGTTATCTATGTAAGCTTTATATGGATCAATCAAAAGAGACGGTGCAATTTATATAGATCTTGCTGCACCGAAAACGATGTACAAAGACTTTTCCTTTCCTTAAACAAAAAGTCCTGGGTGGTAACGTAATAAAATATAAAACACGGAGAAGTGAGAGGGCCAAGAGGGTTAATTATCAAAGCACATAAAGATCAACCGAAGAGAGGGCCGGAGGAGACTCTTTGTTCATAGGCAGGAGAAACTCTTCATTAATTCTCAGAGGAAGTCATGGCTGAAATAATTCTCTCAACCTTGATATCGGTCATGAGGGGGAAGTTGGCGGACCTTGTCTCCTCACCGTTTGAAGCGATGTGGGGCATCAAGGATGATCTTGAAGAGCTTAAGAGAGGATTAATAGGAATCCAATCTGTGGTTGGGGATGCAGAGGAGAGGCAAGTCGAGGATGAGGCAGTGAAGGAATGGTTGGTGCAACTCAAGAATGCATCGCATGAAGCTGATGACATACTGGATGAATTTAATTATGAAGCTCAGCGGTGCCAGATGACAAACAAGGTACTCGATTTCTTTTCCTTTCATAATCCATTTCTATTTTGCTTAAACATGAGCAAGAAGTTAAAAACTGTTGTGAAGAAAATAGATAGAATTGTAAAATGGGGTAGAGATTTTGGATTGAGAGAGAAAGCAGTCAAGGAACAGCCACAGACAGGGGACAGACTACAAACCCACTCCTTTGTTCCTGAATCAGAAGTCATCGGTAGAGAAGAAGATAAAGAAAAAATAGTGCAGTTGTTGCTCCGTCAGCCTGAGGATGAGAAAGTCACAGTCCTTCCCATAGTTGGCATGGGAGGACTGGGTAAGACCACCCTTGCTCAACTTGTCTTCGGAGACGAGAGGGTAAAGGAACATTTCAACATGCTTATATGGGTCTGCGTGTCTGAAGAGTTTAATGTTGCAAAGCTGGCCAACTCCATCGTAGGTTCAGCCACCAGGGAAGAGTGTAATATGTCAAACATGGATTTATTGCAGCAAAGCCTTCGTGAAAAGTTGAGTGGGAAAAGATTTCTACTTGTGTTGGATGACGTGTGGAACGAAGATCCAGAGAAGTGGGATGCAGTCAAAGTTCTATTAGGATTTGGCAGTGAAGGTTGTGCAATTATGGTGACTACTCGCAGTGGGAAGGTTTCGGAGATCATGGGCACACTTGACCCTTATAATTTATCATGTTTATCTAAGCATGATTCTTGGACTTTATTTAGCAACAGAGCATTCAAACCAAGAGCTGAAGAACGTCCAGAGCTGATTGAAATCGGCACCAGGATTGTTGAAAAATGTGGGGGACTGCCGTTAGCAGTGAAGGCACTGGGGAGTCTGATGCGCACCAAAAATACAGAAAAGGGGTGGCGGGATGTACTGACAAGTGAGATTTGGAATGCCAAGGTGGATGAGAATGGGATCTTACCTGCTTTGAGGTTGAGTTACAATCATTTGTCCCCCCATTTGAAGCAATGTTTTGCCTTCTGCTCCGTGTTCCCAAAGGATTATGAGATGGAAAAAGATGAGCTGATCCAACTGTGGATAGCTAATGGGTTCATTCCATCTAAAGGAAGAATGGATCTAGAAATTTTGGGCCAAGAGATCTTCGATGAACTGGTTTGGAGATCGTTCTTTCAGAATCTCCAGCATTATAATGCAGATGGCATAATCGACTCTGGATATCTAGGCATAACAAATGCAAGATGCATGACCTGATCCATGACCTTGCACAATCTGTCATGAAGAGCGAATGCGCCACATTATTGGAATCTATTGGTTTGGAAGAGCTACCTGATAATATCCGTCATCTGTTTACTGAAGGCCGTCCCAATTTGACATTGGTAGGATTCTAAATAAATACCCGACCATCTTCACACTCTTGCTATCAAACACTAGCCTAGCTATAAAGAATGCTGATTTATCAAAGGCTAAGTCCTTAAAAGTATTAGGCTTGCCGACTAATACTAGAGTTGCCAGTTAAAATAAGACACTTGAAACATCTAAGATACCTTGATCTGTCTTACACTAGATCACAGAAATTCCTGAAGCTATGTGCGAGCTTTTCAATCTACAGACGCTGAAACTCGATAGTTGCTGGAGTTATGTAAACTGCCGGAAGCAATGAGAAATATGAGAAGCCTCAGGCATCTATATCTACATTGCTGCCCCAGTTTGAAACACATGCCAGGACGTATGGGGCAATTAAGTTCCTTGCAAACTTTGACAAAGTACATTGTAGGCGACGATGCTGAGAGGGGTATAAGAGAGCTGAAGGGCCTAAATCTTGGCGGTGAACTAAAACTCTATGGCCTGGGGAAAGTGAAGGACATGGAAGACGCTAGAGAGGCTAATCTAGGTTCCAAACAAAATTTAGAGTCATTAGCATTATGCTGGGGAGTCTCAGAGTGGGAATACTCGTTTCCAAGAGAAGTGTTGGCAGCCCTTGATGAATTGCAGGCCCAAAATGCTGAGAACGTGTTGGCAGCCCTTGAACCTCATGGTGGGTTGAAAAAGCTGGTAGTCTGGCAGTACGTGGGTTTACGCTTTCCAATGTGGATGATGGATGGTCTTCTTTTTCGAAATATGGTTGAGATCCGTCTAGAATACTGCAAACAATGCGAGCATCTCCCACCGCTATGGCAGCTGCCTAGTCTTACAGTCTTGGATTGACGAAAATGGACTCTATCAAGCACCTTCAGAGCAGTGGAAGCGAAGGCCGTGCAAGCATTCCCATCACTGAAGGAGCTATGGCTTGAGCAAATGCAGAGCTTGGAGAGTTGGTGGGGAGAGGAAGTTGTAGACACAGCACCACCTTGTCTCAATCACCTTATCGCTTAAGGATCATTGACTGCCCCAATCTGACGACCATGCCAGTGGCTCCGTCTCTCCAAAGTTAACAATAAATGGAAGCAACCAGATACCATTGAAGTCTGTGCTCACCCTTACTACATTACTCTTCCTCGATATCCAAACCTCTAGTGCAAGTACCAGTGGTGGGACACAATTGCCTTCCTTTTCGCATAAAAGTATATCATTCAAGCACATGAATCTTTGGAGGAATTAAAGATTAGAGGAGGTGAAGAGCTGAGGCCGCTGTTGGAGCGGAAGGATGAGACAAGGGGTTTTAGCTTAACCCTTAAATATTTACATTTCAGCAATTGTAATTGGTTGTTCTCAAGTCAACCGTCAACATCACCATTGAAAATTTGGACAAACCTTGCTTCTCTGCGACATTGTCATCGAAGATTCCGATGCTCTTATTTCTTGGCCACAGGAGGAGCTTCAAGGCTTAATTTCCCTAGAGACTTAGTATTTTGAGCTGTCAAAAACTGACTGGCACATCATTGGCACCAGAATCATCATCGTCAGCTGTAGGGAAAGGAGAACTTGCACCGCACCTGAAAGTCTATTTATTAGGAACTGTAAAAACCTGATGGAATTGCCCAGGTTACCAACATCTCTGGAAAGATTGGACATCTTCGATTGCCCCAACCTGAAAGCCTTGACAGATCAGCTGGGATATTTCCCCCCTCTCAAGTCTCTTAGCATTAATAGATGTACCAGCCTAACATCTTTGCCAGAAGGGATGCAAGGGTTCACTACTCTTCAGCATCTAGATCGAGGACTGCCCTCAATTGACTTCATTACCGCAAGCCCTACAAGGACGACTCCCTTGCCTCCTGACGCTGTTCATTGAGGGATGCCCTGACCTGGAGAGAAAATGCAAGAGAGGAGGAGAATACTGGCATCTCATATCAAGTATACTAGTTCCACGGATTGGAACGAGACGAAGCCAAGAACCACCATCCTTCTGTTGGAGCTCTTGCTTGAATCGTTTCTCTCTATGTGATGTCATTCTAGAATTCACAAGGTATTATCCCATCTCCCTTTCTCTCCTCTATTTTATTAATTTTAAAATATATTCATGATTAACTATAGTGTTTTTAGACCAGAAGGTTCATCATTGATACTTTTTTTAAGGAAAAAAAAAAAAACTATAACATGTGATTTGCACTGAATATATGAATAGAATCCCCATCCGCTTGGATCAATAACTTCAGAAAGCTTTTGCTATGAAACTTTTTTGAACTATGAATTTTGATTGCAATCTAACTGTTAAATATTGTCTAACAGGTATGTATACAGATGGGATGATCGATCTATTGGAATCTATAAACCTATGATTGGTTTGACTATTGACGTTCCACTATTTGAATCCCTTTAGCTGTAATTCCTCACATTTTTGAATCAGCAGCTACTCACCATATATAGGTATGCATTTTTCAAGCATCAACTGCTCTTTTGAGAAAATGTGCTACTTGAATTCTGTATTATGTACAAGTAGTAGATCACATATATATCATACTATTTCTCTAATTATCAATATTTATTTCTTTCGTCAAACTGTTACATAAGAGTTATCAAAGTGTTAGAAGTGACACTCTAATAGCTGCAAACGGTTTTTGAACTAGAAATCTCATCTATGTAACGCAAGAGTTATATGCATAGCGCATAGCTTCCACAATACTGATCCTAATACCATGTCCTTGAGTTTGTGTGCAATTTCCTTCTTTTAATTTTTCAAAATACTTTTTGATTTGAAATTCAAAGGAAAAAAAATCAAATACAAGGCACAAACAGGGAAAAAAAACTTCATAACTTCTACAAATTAACGTCCATATGAGTATAAAAATTTCCCCACACATTTTAGTCACTTTTTATCATGAGGTTATGGAATATTGCATTGTATTGATATGTCACAGATCTAGAAACTAATGAATAAGCTATACACTACCAAAAAATAATAAAATAGTAACAAAATTTTTGTCACTAAATTATGATGATTTGTGATGAAATAGTGACTAAAATTAAAATTAGTGATGGGTTAATCTATTTGTCACTAAACTGTTACTAAATTAGTGACGGACAAAGGAATCCGTCACTAATTTAGTGATGAATTGCCCTTTCATCATTAAATTAGTGACGGATCTAGACATCCATCACTAATTTAGTAATGGATTGCCCTTCCGTCGCTAATTTAGTAATGGACAAAGAAATTCATCACTGATTTAGTGATGGATTATCCTTTCGTCATTAAATTAGTGATGATCAAGGCATCCATTACTAATTTAGTGATGAATTACCCTTCCATCACTAATTTAGTGGTGCATAAAAAAATTATTACTAATTTAATAATAAAAAATTATCACTAATTTAGTAACAAATTAACCTTTGATCACTAAATTAGTATTTCTTTTTATCTCAGAAATCCGAATCCTAAGCCATCGCTCCAGCCCCTCATTGGGCTTCTCTCTCCCTCCTCTGTCTCTTTTCTTAACCTCCTTCTCCTTCCTTAGTTTTTAATATGTTTTTAATGGAAATCCGAATCCTTTGTCTCAGAGTAGAAACAATGCACTGGTTGCTCGATGTTCTCCGGTCTATTCTCAATCATGCAAGAAATCATTGAGATCACCTGCCACATGATTCCAGCTCGCAGACGCAGCCTTTTTCGCAAAGGAAATTCCGGACGCTGGAGCTTCTCCGCCTCCTTTGCCATCTTCTAGCTCTCCAAGATCATCCGTTATAAGCTCTGTTTCTGAGATAAAGCCTCCGATCTCGATGGAACCTAGCAAACGATCGCTGGAAAAGCCTCATCATTTTTTCCATTGCTGAGCTTCCAAGCTGAGAGCGGTAGTACTTCTTCTTCTTTTCCAAAGTCTTGCACAACATTTTTTAAGATTAATGGGTCTTTTCTGCCTGGCATGTATGAAATCACAGATGGCGTCACCCGGATTTACAGATGTATTTGCTGCGTTAGTTGCTGTTGTGAATACCAAGTTCCCAGAAGTGGGTTTACTTCTATTGAAAAGAATTGTTTACAACTCAAAAGGGCATATAAACGGAATGACAAGGTTTGCATTTATTCCTTTTCAATTTCTGTTGTATTTTGATTAGGAAAGGATAATGTACTAATATACTTGGTGAATGTGTTGTGATGTAAGCCTCAAGTACTACTTGCTGCAACAAAATTTATAGCTCATCTTGTGCATCAACAAGTGGCGCACGAAATTATTGCACTGGAGCTTCTAACAGTGCTGTTGGAAAACCCCACTGATGATAGTGTGGAGGTAAAGTTTTCTTTTTCAAGTGTTCTCATCATGCTAAGTTTAGTTGAATTGTCCTTACGTGTACATCTTCCATTCTTGTGCAGGTAGCTGTAGGTTTTGTCAAAGAATGTGGAGCATTGCTTCAGGACTTCTCTCCTCAAGGTCTGCATGGTGAGTGGGATTTAGATTTTAGTGCAATTGGAAGTCTATTTAGCTGATGCATTCTTGGTGCATTTTTTCTTGATAATTTGATTATGATGTTCAGTTTCCTTCATTGGTGGAAATTGATTATATGGATGTTATTTATCACCTACAAAATTGTTCCAATAATCAAGGGATTAAGATCACAAGTACCATAACCATAATGATATCAACCTAGTCTTTGTTTTAACTATCTGGGGTTGGTTTCTTGCATCTTCATTCACCATCAATTCCTAGTTACAGCCACCTTTGATGTTATGAATCACTCTATGAAAATGTGGAAAAGGGTAATTGAATAAGAATTAAGAAAATAACAATTTCAGACAACCAATTCGGATTTATGTCTAAAGATCAACAGCAGAGACTCTTTTACTTGGGGAATTGATAGAAAATATAGAGAAAATGAAGAAAATTTTATGTGGTCTTTATTAACTTAGAGAGAGCTTATATAGGTACTAAGAAAAATAATTTGGTAGGCTTTACAAAGGAAGAATGTGCATAAACAAATATCAAAATAATTGAGGATATATATATTGACGCATCAACAAGTGCCGGGAGTTGTATTTTTATACAATTATTAAGAACATAACAGTTAAAATTATTTTCTTACTATGTATTGCTGTATCTCCTTTTCTTTTATCCTCTTGCTGAGCTAGACATTTGGACGCATGCAAAATGAGTTTCAGATCAGCAACCTCTTTTCCACAAATTCTGGCTTCTCCAAGCAGTTACTGCTTTCAAAGTTCCAGATTTAGTGTTTATGCTTAAGTTTATTTCAATATACAAATAGAAAGTCTCTTGTAAAAGAAGCCATGAGTTCGCAAACCACCTCAATCTGTTGCTACATATTTAGACTGCTGATGAGGATATTCTTGTGTGGAAAACTGTTGTTACTTGACATATCCAGGTTATAGAGAGTATTGAACCACTCTCCTATGTTATTTTATGAAATTAAGTTGGTTTCAGCTTTAGGAAACTAAAGTTATCAAGATAAATTTCTGACCACTTAAGTGACTGAATGTTTGAATCCTTACACTCCTGAGAGTGACTATGTTTTTAAGTATTAGTAATTTCATAAGGGAGATGGACTTCCTTGAACTTGGACTATTGGATTGAAAACTTAGTTGTATTTTATCAGACAAATTCTTGCTAAAGCTATTCTCTATCTAAACATGTGATGAGATCATCCCTATTGAATGATCTTCTTGTCTTCTTTGTTTTTAATCGTGCAAAAGTTTATGAGCAAGTTCCTTTGATGTCTTTTGTTGAACTTAAATATAACACAAATGAGAAATGGACAGGAACAGCATTTAAAAATAGAATATGCTTTGGCAGTTATATATTATCTGTGTCGATGTGGACACCGGCCACCTCCGCCGCCCCTCCCCCGTCGCTGCAGGCCAGCATATATTATCTGTGGCAGAAGCATAAACATCATTCCATGTTCCGAAGAGGAGGAATGGCTGCAAACGATGTAGTTTCTTCACCACTCCATTCCCATCTTGTTCCGTGTCTTTTGAAACCGCTGTGTGACCTTCTTATCTCATTTTTATTGATGAGCGGATCTGGTTGCCTCCTACACTTCACAAGGCATTGGAATCTATTAAAAGCATTATTATATCTGCCTTAGAACAGAAAAGTATTCCTGTTGTCTCTTGGTGGTCTCATCTTCATTCTTTAATTTCGGAATCGCATCTTGCAAATGAGATGGAGAAAATTCTTTCTCGCTATGGCCTGATAATTGGTCCTAGATTCCTGGTAAATTTCCTGCAATCTATAACAAGCTCCTTGATTCTCTAGCAGTGCATTGGCCTTAATTCAAATCACCTCCATTAATCAAAGTCATACCTCTTGTATTTGTGCATGAATGCTCTTAACCTGGCTCATTGGTTTTCATGGCACATCTAGTTCCTAGCACAGAATCTTCACATTCATATTCTCTTGGGCTTCTAGTTTGTTTCAGTCTAGTACGTACTGCAACTCCTCTCAGTTGAGTGTGACTGTTACTTATCTCAATTGTTTGTGGTTCATTATAAAGCACTTACAATTACTGGCTTGTTTTATATTCAAATATTATCGATTTAGTTCCAAATATCATTGATCATTGTGATCGTCCTTATATATTTTCTTAGACATCTTTCAAAAATTTCTTGGGATTCAAATAAAATTCTCTTAGTGATGAAATCACCATGTCCATTTTATTTGTTATCTGCCATCTTTTGAACATTAATATACTTGACTTTTTTTTCCTATTAGTGAAATGCTTGAACGGTGGGAGATGCATAATCTACATGCCTAGAATTGATTTATGGGCTATCAATGAGACCCTTGGAGCCGAGGCCAAGCAGAGTGAAGGCAGCAAGCCCTGCAAGTCATCTGAAGCAGCAGGAGTTGTTTCAACAAATTGTCCTTCACAGGCATGGAATTCATTTGTTGAACAGGTGGATTCTGTGTGTGCATCTGGATCTATAAATATTCCGGTGAGCTTGAGATTCAGTGTGCATTGCTATTTTTTATCCTTTTAGCTGATTTCATTGTTCACATGAGCATATGTTCTTGAATAGTGACTTTTATGTATGAGCTGGAATTATTTTGACAATGACTCAGTGTGTAGAGTGAAGAGAGATTCGATCGCAAGAATTAAACTTCAAGATCAACATGCTAGTTGAAGTTTAATTAGATTGAAAAACCCTTGTTTCTGCAAAGGAAGTTTCTCTCCAAAAATTTTATTAATATGTCAAAAACCATTCCCTTCATACAATGTATCAGAAATATACAAGACATGGCCCCACATTTGGGCATTAAATCTAGTGCAAAATTATATTAGAAATAGGACCCAGTAATAAGGGAACATGTTAGAATTATACAACTGGTAATATAGAAACCCAACTAAAATCTGATACCTTCTTGTAGAAAATTTATAATATAGAAAATCTCGTAATATAGTAAATCAAATATTTTCTTGTAGAAGTTTTTTCTTGCAAATCCACTCTCCTGTGAAGCTTGGCATGGTCCAGCTAGTCATGATACCAGCTGGTTGCACGGTAGACTGCATCAATAGTCTATTGTGATGTTCTCTGTTAACGCATCTGTGTTAATTTCTAACTATTTGATGTCCTATATGTATGTCATCATATGTTTTATGATGCAGGCTTCTATATGTAGAGTTAAACCAGGGGAAGTAAAAAAGTATGCCCTTTTCTTGCCAAAAAAGATGCAACCACCTAATTCAAATTTATCCTAGCATGTGTACTATTCAATACTAGTCTCTCTTGTCATCTGCAAATCCTAGCTATCAGTTAGGATGTCATTAGATCAATCATTCTCAGGAAGTGCTAACATAATTCCTGTTTCCTACATATTTGCATTTGTGGTTCATGTGAGTTTTGTTAGGGATGAGCTTTTGATTGAAGTTGTAGATTCTTTTTATGGGCTGCTTAATCACTCTATGATGTAAATAATGCTATCCCTGTGACTGTCAGAAAAAAGAAAAAAAAACCTATGTCCATTTTTGAGCATGATATAATATCGTGACTCATATTTACTTTGCATTTATCATTTTCTGCTTGAAAATTGTCAAGACTGCAATTTATGGCCTGTCAATTTGTGCCATATCTTAAACCAAAGTCTCTTAAATAAATGCTGATGTTGATGGCACCAACATTCTGGTGCTCAACATAAAATGGAACATTAGATTGGTTGTCTATTTCTACAGAGTTTTGAATTTTCCCATTCTTTTCTTGCCCATTTACCAAGGGAATCTGGCATTCATGTGTTTGGCTTCTTATTTATTTGCCAAGTTTTTGTTGTGGTTGCAGTCATGTTTGAAGTTTTTGAAATTTGTGTCTAATGTTTGCAGGCTACTTGTGAAATGCAACATCATGATCTTCCTCTTGCAATAAGGCATTTCTTTTCCAGTGATGCCTTGAATCATGCTGATTCCGGTCCTTCAGAACACACAGCTCCACGGTTTTTGATGTGTGTTGATGGAAATTTTAATCCTGATCTGGTGATTGATTCATGTGCATCAAAACTATCAGAGGATCTAGTTCAACATTATGTTCAGCTTGTGCATGAAAGAACTCATATAAACAATTCTTATCATAAAAGTGGAGACTTCCATGCAGTGAAAGCTCATGCAGAATTGCCAAGGCTAAACGCGGAGATTGGACAAACAACTGCTATAACAGATGCACTTTCAGAGCGTATTGCTTCTAATTCTGGAGCTTCTTGCAGGGATGACAAAATTCAGCGAGGTACAAATGGTGATCAAAGATGGTCACCATCATCTAAGATGAGAGGTCATGGTGAGGTTGATCTTCAGCTCCATAGGCATGAAGGTTCATTTCCAGGGATTTTTCCTAGTAAAGCTATGAAGGGGAGTTCAGTATTGGCAATCACCACATTTGGCTATCGGATTTTACGATATCAACAATTTGCTGAGCTTTGTTGGGTAACCTCCAAACTAAAAGAAGGTCCCTCTGCACATGGGTAGTATCAGTGATTTTATTGCTGAAGTGTTTTTCTTAGTTTGATTCCGACCCTCTTTCTGGTATACTAAATGACATCTCAGTCTGTTCCTATCTGAAGACTGGAGTGTTATCCTATTGACTAGATACTTGAGCTCCACACGCTGAGGTTTAGATGCAAGCATGTTCTTTTCAGGTGGATGGGATGTAATTCAAATATAAAATTGGCTGTTAAGCCTATTGTCTGGTTTTACTGATATAAGTTGGCTTACAGGGTCTACTTTTGTACTGCAGCCTGACCCATGTTATAATTTTTATTTTGAGGAAGATCCATTTTGTTTTACATGACTATCCACTCCATGGCCACTCACTTGAAAGCATTAATCATATTATAAGTTGATGCCCATTCACCCACTAAATCTTGAAAACAATCCTTCCTGTGTGCAACATCCAAGCACATCCAAACCAATTGTGCAAATTTTGGCACCTGGGATCCAATGGAAGAAAACAGATTTAGCTAGCAAACCAAAAGCTATCAGAAATATAGTAGTCCTAGCCATTTTGTTAGAGCATTTCAAAAGATAAAGAGTTGGCCCCCCTTTTTTTTTTTTTGGTTCAAGTCCTGCAAAACCAAGCAGCATGACAGTAACTAACCTCTTGATATTTTCTGATTTAGTTTCCTCTAGTTGCCGGCATGTTTCAAACGTCTGGGAGTGTTGGACCGTCTATTATTTTTATAGTGGACCTCTTGATGGTTTCTGATTTTATAGTGGACCATCTGCTTTTATTTTTATAGTGGTCCATCTTGATTTTTTTTACAGTGGACCACTTGATATCCTAACGTCAGGGGAAGCATGCATTCAGAGCCGAAGATTTAAAAATGTTCATGGAATGTGCAGTGATCTCTCTAGGATATACATTTCTTATTTAGCCTTTTTATTGTAGGTTTCCCCCCTTCTTTATTTATCCTTTTCATTGTGGTTTACTTTCCTTCCTTTATTTTTTTCACCTTTTCGCTCCCTTTAGTGAGTGACATTTGCCCCATGAACGTTTACATAAATAAACTGTGGACAGTACACAAATTGTTGTAGATGAAGATACATTCTCCAGTGTTTTCCTCATCAGTTGTTTGTACACTAAACAACCCAGATCAAGGAACTTGTAAGGTAAGCTTTTGCTGCCTTCTTTGTTGTGATATATGGTCCCCATAGATCTATTGTTGTGATACGTGGAACTTGGTACAATCCCTATGTCTTCTGCTGGATTTGAGTTATCAGAGATATCGCCGTATCTGATGACATTAGGATATGCATCAAATGTTGGCTAAAACGGTTTTTGGTGAGCTAGATATATAGGATGAACCATACTTAGCCGAAAATTCTGAAAAATAATTTGGATCATCGCCACTAAAACTGCTGGTATCATGCTGGTTTAACACTTCGTTTTATATTCTCCATCACCCGATCTCGACTGTACAGCTACGATGTTTATTTATTATTAAAAGATATCAGACTTAACATTAGGGTCAGTCGAGGCATGTTCTCTCAATGAACATAAATATCATTTTGATGTGGCTAGTCAAGCCACGGCCAAACTGACGGAGCTATGGTTCGGCAAATGACAAAGGATACTTGATAGGAGCCTACGTGTCATCGCCAGCTTCGACACTGGTCTCGGCCCTCCATCGACACCAGCATTGGTTTCGGCCTTCACCGATACCAGCGTCGGTCTCGGTCCTCCATCGACATTAGCATCGACCCCGGCCTCAGCCTTCATCAATATTAGCGTCAGCCTCGACCTTCCATCGACACCAACGTCGGCCTCAGCCTTTACTGACATCAGCATTGGTCTGGCCCTCCACAGACTTCAGAGCCGATCATCCCCTGACAGAATTCTCAATGAGCCGGGCCCATACGGCCCACCAAACCGCCTGACAAGACGTGGCCCACCTACCACCTATGATCACCACATGGCCCACCTGCTGCCTGCGGTCACCATGTGACCCACTACCGACTGCAGCGCATGCCCGACAAGACCTGGCCTTCCAACTGCCTGTGGCACCGCATCTAACAAGACCTGCTGTAGCCATTTGCAGCCGCCCATATCAGACAAAGAGGTGACATGCCAGTCCTGACAGGCCATAAGGCGAACACGCCCAGTTACTGCTAGCCTTACCACTCATCCAATGTCAGATGTGATACCTTGGGATCAATAACTGTCCAAAAAGGGGTAAGAGGGACCTCCGACCATATAAGAACCTTTGCTCATAATGAGGCGGGAGAGTCCAAGCTTTGATAAATTTTCTAAAACATCCACTACTTTTTCCTAGACTACTTACTTGAGCGTCGAAGGGTCCCCAAGGACTTTTTTCCAAGATCCCACTCCAAGACGGAGGCATTGGAAGGCTCTCTGACTCGTCCTCAAAGGCAATCAGATTCTGGATCTTACCTGACATTCTTGAGGAGTGATTTGGCAATAACAGATTGGCGCACCAGGAAGGAGGGCAACTCTAAGGCTCTAAGACACTAAGCTACAAGCCCCTGCTTTTCCGAACACAATGGTGGTGACGCGCGCTTAGGAAGCTTTTGTCAGCCAGGCTGGGGGCATCCTCAATGGACTGAGCAGCGAGAGGCCAGCCTTCCTGCTCCGCCTTCACCACCACCACAGGTTGCTCAACCTGATCCACTCACCACCCTCACCCAATAGGTCCAGACATTTGTGGCAGTGGTTCATGAACTGCAAGTGCAGCACTTCACAACTACACAGTAGCAGCCAAGGCCTCCCTCACCACGCGGTGGCCGCTCAGCCTAGTCAACAATCTACTCGTGGGAGGTCCTCCTAGAGGGGGACTTACCGCCACCATGCCTCACCCAAGTGCCACCACTGAGAGGCCTATAAGAGGCGACGTTCCCCCAACCACTGCTCGAGCAGCCCCTCTCCCAAGCGGCAACATGGGAAAGAACCTGAGCATAAGCATAACCACCAGCATCACTCCTCCCTTGAGTCGTTAGGGGAGGAGTCCATTGGCAAACAATTCAATCATCGGACAGAGAAGCGTCTCGATGAGTACCATCGATGGCTAGAGGAGCTTAGTCGAAGACTTACCAACCAGTCGGAGGTAGACTATGACAACCGTCCCCCCCTCACTGACAACATCATGGAGGAGTCAGTCCTTTTTCGGTTTTGCCTCCCTCAGCTGGACCTGTATGACAGCATCGCGGATCCACTAGATCACTTCAAGAGCTACAAGGCTCTCATGCAAGTCCAAAGGGTGACTGACGTCCTTCTCTACATCGCATTCCTGGCCACTCTCAGGAAGGCTGCACACGCCTGGTATTCTCGCCTACCACCGCACAGTATCAACTCTTTTTGGTAGTTGAAGATGACTTTCTTGGCACACTTCGATGCCTACCGGGGGATTTCTCGAGTGGCCGGCAGCTTGTTCTCCGTTCGGCAGAAGGAGGGAGAATCGCTTAAACACTTTGTGGCCCGCTTCAAGATGGCTACTCTTAAAGTCTACCATCTTGATGATGTGGTGGCCACCCTGGCCCTGAAGCGATGACTCCATCCTTTCCGCTTCACCTACTCTTTGGACAAGAAGCCTCCAAGTTCCTACGCCGAGCTGCTGAGTCATGTGCAGAAGTACATCTGCGCCAATGAGGCCGACTCCACTCGAAGAGAAGCCGATAGGAGATCCAACAAGAAATCGGACCATGCAAAGCCAAGCAAGTCTTGTCCAAGGAAGCTCGATCCCCCACGCAGACCGGACAACTAGTGTCAGGGTCTTGCCTCCAAGGAAGGTAACTTCACCCCTCTCCTCATCCTCAGATCTCATATCCTCATGGAGATCGAGGGTGAGCCATTAGGGGTGCAACTCGGGCTCATGAAACTCGGGTTTTTCTTAACCCTAACCCTAACCCTATTTGTAAAATGTCAACCCTAACCCTAACCCTAACCCTATTTGTAAAACCTCAACCCTAACCCTATTTTTAAATATCGGGTTCGGGTTAAGTTTCGGGTTGGAATTCGGGTTGACGAGAAAAAAATTACTTTTTTCAAAGTAAATAAACACCGAATTATGGATCCCAAAATGGAAAAATAAAATTCCTTACCGAACGCATAAGCTGGACTCGGGGCTTTAACATTGTATAAAAAAAAAATCTTATTTGAAATAAAAAGAGGATGAGGTGCCGTAAACAAGAAGAGAAGGAGGCTGGAAGTAAAATGAAATATACGGATGGTTCGCCTTTATGTTTGTCCTTTTCCTCGTCTGTGACCGATAATATTTCCCTTCTCACCCTCAAGTTGGCCATCTCGTCCGATCCGATTGGCGCCTTCATGTATTTGGTGTCGATAAGCTACCTCCGTTCGGGTAACCCTCGGGTTCGGGTTATCTCGGGTTCGGGTTGTGGTCAACCCTAACCCGGGTCAATTGCAATCGGGCCGGGTTAAATCTGGGTCTTTCGGGTTGGGTTGGACAAACATGAGTTTAAACACTGCTGTAAATCGGGTTCGACGGGCCGGGTTCGGGTTGAACCCGGCCCAAGTTGCACCCCTATGAGCCATATCTCCAATGTTCCACTCCTCAAAGGCTAGGGGTGGACCGCGCAAGAGCCTCTACTGTCACTTTCATCGGGATTACGCTACGACACTGAGGACTGCCATAATTTGAAGTGTGCCATCGAGGAGCTTATTCAATAGGGCTACCTCGAGAAGTTTGTCCAGAGAGGCCCCTCAGCTGCTCCGCACTCGTTGGGGCCGCCACCTACCCAAGCCAACGTCGATAATGCCCCAACCGAGAAGACGATCGGCATGATTTCCTGAAGGGCAGGCTCTACTTCTAAGAGACCACGGGAGGATGAGAGAATAGAAACTGTAATCCCCTTTTCAAAAAGGACTTAGCTAGGATGAACAATCCTAACGATGATAGCATCATCGTTTCCATGATGATAGCTAAGCATCCTGTAAAGAGAATTCTCATTGATAGTGAAAGCTTAGTTGATATTCTCACTTATGATGCTTTTGCTCAGATGAATATGTCTTTCAGCTCCCTCCAACCCATAACTACACCCTTAATCGGCTTTACGGAAGACTCTGTGAGGGTGGAGGGCAAAATCACTCTTCCAGTCACGACGGGGACACCGCCATGCTAGAGTACAGTCTTCATGAGGTTTCTGGTCATCCGAGTGTCCCTGGCCTATAATGTCATACTTGGATGGCCTAATTTGAACCTCTTTGACATCATCATCTTCACCAAATGCATCCTCGTTAGGTTCCCCACTAGCCACGGATTCGACGAGATGCACAGAGAGCAAAGCCCGATGCGGCTATGTTACCACATGGCTCCTAGCCCCCAGGAGGTGACGACTTTGCCTATTCTAGAATCGCTTAATCCTAGAGAGTTAGAGAAGAGGAGGGAACCGACCGAGCATTTTCTAACCTTTCTGCTGGGGAATGACCCGGCGAGGATAGTGCAAGTCGGTGAATTCCTCCTCATGGAAGCAAGAAACCGACTCTTCACTTTCTTGTGGGCCAATTCAGATGTCTTCGCCTGGTCTCCATCGGACATGCTTGGCATACCCCCAGAAGTAATCACCCACAAACTCAACATCGACCTAAGATACTGGGCGATCCATCAAAAGAAGAGGAGCTTTGCCCCAGAATGACAGAAAGCTATTGACGAGGTGGTCAACAAGTTGCTAGCCGCCGACCATATCCGGAAAGCACATTACCTGGATTGGCTGGCTAAGATGGTTATGGTCTGTAAGGCTAATGGGAGCTAGAGGATCTGCATCGACTTCATCGACCTTAATAAGGCATGCCCCAAGGACAACTTTCCACTGTCTCGAATAGACCAACTGGTTAATGCCACATCTGGCTATGAGCTCCTTAGCTTCATGGACGCCTTCTTGGAATACAACCAAATAAGGATGGACCCAAAAGATGACAGAGAAAGGAGATTATTATTATAAGGTGATGTCCTTCGGGTTGGAAAATGTGGAGGCCACTTACAAGAGATTGAAAAATAAAGTCTTCAAGGACTAGATTGGGTGGAATATGGAGGTGTACATGGATGACATATTGATCAAAATCACCTACACCACCAGCCATGTCACTAACCTAGAGGAGACCTTTAATAACCTCTGCTGCTACCGGATGAAGCTAAACTCATGGAAGTGCACATTTGGAGTCACGGTGGAAAAGTTTCTAGGCTTCCTGGTGACCCAACGAGGGATCGAGGCAAACCCAGAGAAGATTAAAGCCATTCTCGATATGAGACTGCTAGCCAGCAAGAAGGAGGTGCAGCAGCTCATCGAGAGGGTAGCCATCTTAAGCCGCTTCCTATCAAAGTCAGCCGAGAGATGCTTGCCCTTCTTCAAAGATCTGTACAATGTGAATGGCTTCGAGTGAACTGAAGAATGTTAGAAGGCCTTTGAGGGGTTGAAGAAATTTCTATCAACCCCATCGCTGTTGTCCAAACCAAGAAAGGGAGAAGAGCTCTTTCTCTACCTCACTGCATCCTCTGAGGCGATAAGCTCCGTGCTTATCTATGTCGACACTGATGGGACACAGAGGCCGGTATACTACACTAGCAAGGTGCTTCACGACGTGAAGACCAAGTACTTTAGAACCAAAAATATTATTTTGCATTAATAGTCTCTGCTCAGCATCTTAAGCCCTACTTTCAAGCTCATCCGATCATGGTGCTCACGGACCAACCCCTCAAGGTGATCTTATCTCATCCTGATACCTTTGGTATCCTGGCTAAGTGGGCAGTCAAATTGGAAGAGTTTGACCTTTCATTCCAACCAAGGTTGGCTATGAAGTCCCAAGTTCTGGAAAACTTCCTAGTTAAGTGCACCTGGATGGAGGAGCAATTAGACGAATCTCCCATGGCACACACAGATGTTGAACCTAAAGAAGCAGAGGAGACCTGGATTCTTCATATGGACAGTGCCTCAAACTCCCAAGAGAGCAGAGCGGGCCTCATCCTTGCAAGCCCAGAATGGTGGAGTATGCCCTTCGATTCCTTTTTGAGGCTACAAACAACCAAGCTGAATACGAGGCCATCCTAGCCAGAATAAAGCTCGCCCAAGAGCTTGGGGTGAAGTGTCTCAAGGCCTTCACCAACTGCCAACTCATCTTCGGGCAAATCACTGAAGAGTATAAAGCCTAAAGAGTATGAAGCCCAGGATCCCGTTATGTCCCGATACCTGAATAAGGTTCAATCCCAAACCTCCTCACTAACTTATTTCAACATTAGCTACATCCCGATGAGAATGCTAGGGCCAACGCCTTGTCTTGGCTGGCCACCTCAGTGAACAACACTCTGGGGAGAACCTACGTCTAACACTCGGAAGCTCCAAGCATTGATGCCCCGAAAGAAGCCTTGCTAGTCGCACAGAAGTCGACGTGGATGGACGCCTACGTTCACTACCTCATCGATGGCACCCTTTCCACCAACCGAGTGGAGGCTAGGCTACTTAAGCAGAGAGCTTCCAAGTTTGTGCTGCTGAATGGGCAACTGTACAGGAGGTATTTTTCTCATCCCCTCCTTAAGTGCATCGGCCCTGCATATGCCGATTACATTCTCTAAGAGATTCACGAAGGCATATGCAGGAACCACCTACGGGGCAGATCACTGGCGTACAAAGCTCTCCGCCAGGAATATTATAGGCTTACCATGCGAGAAGATGCGGCTGAGCTGGTCTGAAAGTATGATAGCTGCCAACATCACACACATACCTAACGACAGTCGGCTTCCTAGTTAAGCCCGCTCTCAGTCCCGTGGCCCTTCGCCCAATAGGGGATGGATATCCTTGGACCATTACCCCCAGTGTCAGGTCAGCGGACGTTCCTGCTCGTCGCCATCGACCACTTCATCAAATGGGTCAAGGTCGAGGCACTGGCAAAGATCACCGAGAGCAAGGTAAAGTCTTTCTTTTAAAAGTTCATCATCTGCCGGTTTGGACTACCCCACACTCTCATCATCGACAACGGCAGGCAATTTAACAATGCCCCTTTCAAGAAATTCTACGTTGAGCTAGGTATTTTCCACCGATTTACCGCTGTCGATTACCTACAGAACAATGGAGAAGCCGAAGTCATGAACCAGACCATCCTTTAGGGGCTCAGAACCCATTAGATGAGTTCAAGGGAAGATGGGTGGAAGAGCTTCCAAGCGTGCTATGGACGTATCACACAACTTCGAAGACTCCAACTGGAGAGACCCCTTTTTGCCTAGTCTTCGTATCAGAAGTGGTCATCCCCATCGAGATTGGCCTCCCAAGCCCAAGAGTGGAATCATACAGTGAAGAAGATAACCCCACTCAACTTAGAGCCAACCTTGACTTCATCGATGAGGCAAGTGATCGGGCACGACTAAGAATGGTTGCATTCGACCAATAAGACACTAAATACTACAACACCCGAGTCCACCCCAAGACATTCCATCCTGAGGATTTTGTCGTCAAGTAGGCCGAGGTGTCCAAGCCAACAAAGGGGGCAAGCTATCTTCAAACTGGGAGGGGCCCTATTAGGTTATCGAAGCACTTCATTAAGGAGCATACCGGATCAAAGGGCTCGACGGAGAGCCAATCCTCTGCACCTGAAATGTGAACAACCTCCGCCGATATTACCAATGAAGTATACACTTGGCTAACCAAAATAAGAAGAGCTTCTAGCACTCTATCTTCTCATCCAACTCACTTTACAAGCTAAAGCTCAATCCCTCGCAACCCCTTGAGCCAGCGTAAAGAAACCCCCGAGGCGATTTCAAAGGGCTTCGATGGCCTCGGTGACTCTTAGGTCATCCCTCGGGCTAGCATGAAGAAACCCTCGAGACGGTTCCAACAGGCTCTCGATGGCCTCGGCGGCTCTCGGGTCACCCCTCGGGCTGGTACGAAAAATCCTCCGAGATGGTTCCAAAAGGCTCCCGATGGCCTTGACAGCTCTCAGGTCACCCCTCAAGCCGGCGCGAAGATACCCCCCAAGCGGTTTCAAAAGGCTCCAAACGGCCTCGATGGCTCTTGGGTCACCCCTCGGCCGGCACAAAAAAATTCCCAAGATAGTTCCAAAAGGCTTCCGATGGCATTGACGGCTCTTGGGTCACCCCTCGAGCCGATTTGAAGAAACCCCCGAGGTGGTTCCAAAAGGCTCTCGACGGCCTTGGCAGCTCTCAGATCATCCCTTGGACCGATGCGAAGAAACCTCCGAGATGGTTCAAAAAAACTTTTTAAGTCAGCGGTCTTCGAGTCAATCCTTAGACCAACTTTAACAGTCATAAAGCCCATCTTGGTGGTGCCAAGTTGGCCTCGGTAGCCCTCCAAGCAGTGGCCCCTCAACAACCGAAAGGAATCACTGCCGCCAACTAAGTAAGACCTAAACTAAACATGCCCACATAGTGCAGGCTAATAGGTACGTCTACTAGGCCAAGGGCAACATAGCCCCATCATGGATTCATGCAAGTATAAGGCACAAAGCATGCAACGAAAGAAGTGCACCATAAAGCTAAGTGCTCAAAACTTAAAAAGAAAGTTCACTTTTCATTTATCCTCAAGAAAGTTATAAAATATCAGCTTAAGTCAAGTTCTAATACAAAACTAAGATGAAAATAGAAAAAATATGGGCTTCAGGGTTCGGCGGGTGTCGGCCCATCATCGGCCGGTCTCTTCGCGACTGATGGTTCTTCCGGCTCATCATCGTCGTAGGGCTTTAGGTTGTCGAGATCGATGACGCCGAAGACCTTGGCAACTTTATCCTTGCAGTCTTTGAAGCCTTACAGATAGGAGTTTACGAAGGTGTCCGCCATCTCTGCCTCAAAGTCGGTGGAGCTCCAAAAGCACTCCACGGCCATCATGGCACTCTCCTCGGTGGCTCGCACTGCCACCTCTGCCTTAGCCACCTTCGCTCTTGTGGCATGTGCCTCTAGTCCAGCATTGGCTGCTGAAGCCTCGACCATCCGAGCCAATGACTTGGCGATGGCGGCCCGCTCATCGGCCTCCTCAACCTTCTGCTCGGCCCCGGCCGCTTGGGTGTTGGCCGCTTGAAGCTAAAGCTCGATAGCCCTCAGCCTGCCCATGGCTTCGTCTAGCTTCGCCTTGGTGGCTCGGGCATGGTCGGACTCTGCCACCATCCTTCTCTCTGCCTCCACAAATCGAGCCTCCCACTCATGGTTCGTGTCTTTGGCGGCCCGAAGCTCCTCCTCCCTCTCAGCCCAAGCTGACTCCAGCTCGCTCTCGACCTTTTCGGCCCGGGCCTGAGCGGCGATGGCCTCTCTTCGAGCACGAGCGATATGGTCGGTGGTTCGGAGGGTTATTTCTTGGAAGGCAAACACTGAGTTCACCACTTGCAAGCAGAGGAGGCTCATCAATATCTACAATGGCCAGAAGGTTATTTAAAAGAGTGAAGAAACACTTACCCAGAGCATGGCCGTGAACGTGTCATCAAAGACATCGGCGGCCCGCTGACTATGGAGTTTCCCTTGGAATTGCGAGAGACATGCCTTAGCCAGCAGTTGCTCCGCGGAGTGGCTATGGTTCATCAGGAATGCCCTCGATGGAATCGCCCCAAGTCCGTCTGCCTCTGTGGGTTCTTCGGCCGCTGATGTTGCCAGTGCAGGACCGGGGACAGACGGTGCCACCTCGCGCTCGGCGCCCGGGGCAGTGGCCTCCTCTGTTGATAGCTTTGTCTCCACAGGCGCCCCCTCATCCACTTGCCGCTTTGTCGGCAGATCTCCCTCTCAAGCCGGTCCCATCTCCGAGGGTACTCCTTCATTCCTTGGTTCTTCCACTAGGACCGACCAGGCAGGAGGCTCGATCGCCGGAGCTGGCTCCTCTCAGGTAGGAGGCTCGGTTGTCAGAGTTGGCTCCTCCCAGACCATCGGGCACTCGCACCGAGGAGGGGCTGGGGACCACGAACGAGGCCTTTTCTCTGGCCTCTCCGCACCACAGGCAGCGTGCCTCCTCTTTTTGACCATTGCCCTCATGGCGCTCGCAGATACCCGCATACTTGCACGTGACAAAAGGTTAAGAAAAAGAGAGAGAGAGAGAGAGAGAGAGAGAGAGAGCAAAAGGGGGACTCACCAGGAGTCAGCGCCACGCTGGCGTCCAGGAGATTCACCTTCGACAACAACTCCCGATAGGATGGTATCCGGGAAGATAGCAGCTGATCATAAACCTCCCTATCATTCTACTCCATGACCAAATTTTGTTTGATCTGAGGTGCAGGTTTCCCCTGCTCACTCTAACTCCCTCGACATAAGCATAGAAGAATCGGGACTTTCATCCCTTAATGGAGGAGGGGAGGTTAAGCTTAAACTTTGGTGTGGTCCAGGGGTAAAGCTCTACCACCCAGAGTCAGAATGGTGGTGAAGGGTGTACAGAGCTCGAAACAGGGATACCCTAGGCACTACGCTATGAAAGCTATAGAGGACTATAAAGGCACAGATGGTCCTAAAGGAGTTCTGGGATAGTTGCGATAGGGCTAGGTCGTACCTATCGAGATGATTTATAATGAAGGGATAGAGGGAAAGCCGAAGACCTGCCCTGAAGAATTTCTCGTACAGGGTGACTCCCCTGGCTCGATTGGTGGTCACCTGATCATCAGGTTCAGGGATGGTTAATCGGATATCCTCGAGGATCCTGTAGGTGACCCTAAGGGTTTTTAGGTTTTCGAAGGTAATGGTGGAGGCGACCCCCTCCGGGCCTGCTGAATCAGGAGCGGCGGCAGGAGAGGGTGCTCGGCGAACCCTAGGTGGTGGCTGAACCATAGGTGGTGGTGGAGCTACGGTCGCCGAGTGGTCACAAATTGAGATCCCGCTGGTGGCTCGGATCTGGTTCAAGGGAACCTCATCCTCAGAGGAAGACGAGGCAGAGGAGGCTACTATCGATCTCTTACCCTTCCTATAGGGAGCCATGGAAGAAAAAGAAGAAAAGACAACAAGGATCAAAGAGGGACAGACTTGGAGGAAAGCAAGAACCGAAGGCCTAAGGTCGGGAGAACAAGGAGAAAGGCGAGCTATCGGGTCCTAGGAGAATGAAGGGAACCAGGCAGGGGGGACGAAAGGCTTTTATGATTAGCTTTTGAAACATCTCGCCCAATCCTTCGGCAACGTGGATGCCCACTACTGGAGGCAATATCCCAACCACCGCGCCAACTCTTTTGCCCAAGGTGAAACACTCCGATGGCACATGGAGGGGCACAATTTGCAGCCAATGATGGGACATCGATAACGCCACCATCATAATGGCGACCCTAATTCTAAGGAAAGCCTCCTCGATCTTGGAGAACGAAGATTTGCTGAACAGCGACGGTACAACACCCCACACTTCCTTAAATGCAAAAGAGCAAATTCTTCCTAGAGGTACGTGCCAAAAATTAATTGCATGCGAGGATCAATGACATCAAAAGTCTACGCTCCTTTCACTTGGCTAGAAACACGATCGCACAAGCTCAGAAGCGAAGGGGCATCTGATGTGATTGGTCAAGCCATGACCAAACTGACAGAGCTATGATTTGGCAAACGACAAAGGATACTTGATAGGGGCCTACGTGTCATCCCCAGCTTCGACACTAGTCTCAGCCCTCCACCGACATCAGCGCCGATCTCAGCTTCCCATCGACACCAGCATCGGTCTCGATCCTCAACTGACATTAGTGTCGGCCTCAGCCTTCCACCGACACTAGCGTTAGCCTCGGCCTTCACCGACATCAGCGTCGGTCTCGACCCTCCACCAACTCCGGAGCCGATCCTCCCCTGACAAAATTCTCAATGAGCCAGGCCCGTATGACCCACCAAACAGCCTGACAAGATGTGGCCCACCTACGCCTGTGGCCACCACATGGCCCACCTGCTGCCTACGGCCATCACGTGGCCCACCTACCGACTATGGCACATGTCCAACAAGACCTGGCCTACCAACTGCCTGTAGCACGACATCTGATAAGACCTGCTGCAGTCGTCTGCAGCCGCCCATATCAGATAAAGAGATGACCTGCCAGTCCTGACAGGCCATGAGGAGAATATGCCCAGTTACTGCTAGCCTTACCGCTTATCCGATACTTGATAGTGACACCTTAGGATCAACAACTTTCCAAAAAAGGATAAGAGGGACCCCCGACTAGGTATAAGAATCTTTGCTCATAATGAGGTGGAAGAGTTCAAGCTTTGATAAATTTTTTAAAACATTCACTACTATTTTTTAGACAACTTACTTAAGCATCATATGGTCCATGTCGGAATAACTGGTCCCCGAGGACTTTTTTGTAGGATTCCACTCCAAGACGGAGGCATTGAAAGGCTCCCTGACTCGTCCTTAAAGGCAATCGAATTCCGGATCGTGATTTGGTGGCAACAAGTTGCATACCAAGTGTTGCACTGCTCGAGACATCCATCGGGGAAAGGTTGGTCCAGGGGGATTTAAATTGAATATCCAATCTCCATCATTGTCCATAGCGAGAGCTTGAATGGTCCTGTCGGAGAAACCTTGCATCACCACATCTAGAGTAGCATATACTCAAACTGACAGGGTACGTGTTCTATGAAACCTTATTAACACAAACAATAACAATGGTAACAAAGCCTCTAGATGCAGTCCGCTACATGAATCCTCCTTTCTTTACCTTTGATCTTTCTGATTTTGAGTTATATTTTTTTATCACATTAATGTAACATTTATTTTTTGGTTAAATCAAAGATGGGAATAAGATACAGAAGGATAACATAAGAAGTGTTTAAATCAAAGTTGTCAATTTCGTTTCGAATTATGTTTTCAGTTTAGCTTACGTTTCGAAATATTTCGGTATCGCAATTCATATTCTTCATAAATAATAATAACAACATAAAAAAAGAGTTGAATTTTTAAGAGATATAGCCATGGCGGTAGGGTAACTAGGGTTTTTTTTGATATTATATATATATATATATATATATATATATATTAAAATGGTTCTGAAAAGTTTAATAATTCATAAATTGGGTTCCCAAATATATTTACCGAAACGGCCGAAACATACCGAAATGGCCGAAACATGCCGAAACATACCGAAATGGCCGAAAAATCTTCCGAAGTGAAACGTAAGGCTCATCTTTCGGATAAGCTACCGAAACGAAACGTTTAGACCGAAATGGCCGAAACGAAACGAAATTAACAACTTTGGTTTAAATGCAAGTCATGAATGCTACAAGATAATTGCATAAGTAGACAGGGTTTGTATTAACATTTCTATCTGATTATCTATAATTATTCTAGCAAATATCTTTAGTTTTTCTCCTTCTGGCAACAAAACCAAAGCTACAGTTAACTTCTTTGATATCTAAAATTCTGTGGCATGGGGATGGCAATTTCTCTGCTTCATTTGGTATGAGGATATTGGCATCTATTGGTGGTCGGATGTGGTAATAAATGAGCAAGAGTTTCTATACTACGGATAAGTATGGATAAAAAAGTTAGTCATGATAGTCAACTTAGAGTAGCAACTTGAAACATAGGAACACTAACAGATAAAGCAATGAAAATAGTGAATACTATGATTAGGAGAAAAGTAAATATAATATGCTTATAGAGACTAAATGGATAAGTGAAAGATTTAAAGAAATAGAGAATGCAGAATATAAATTATATTACACTAGAAATATAAAAATAGAAAGGGTAGAAATAATTATAGACAGAAATTTTAAGAAATATGTTTATATCACTAAAACTTATAATTAAGAATATATAATCAACATAATTAGTACATATGCACCATAAGTAGGCTTAATATAATATGTCAACTTAGTCCTGAATAGAGCAAAGTAAAGAAAGCAGATTCATGTAGCTAATCTTTATAGTTGGAAAAAAGGCTTAGATGAGTTGAGTTGAGTATTTGGTACAGGGATATAAGGCAATTCCCATCATAGGGATGGGATGGGTGGGACGATATTCCGTCCCATCCTGTTCCATGTTACACCCACTAATAAAACTATTTGATTACTCTTGTTTACTAATATAGTTTCAAACTTTTAGTGAAAATCTTTGTGTAATGAATATTAATTATCCTTATCCTTAGTGTTTTATTAGAATTTTTTTTCTTTCTTTCTATGCGGTTTGGTTGTGAAGATTGCCCATGAAATATTTACTTTTCTACTTAAATTTTTTTAATATTATAGAAATTTAAAATAAATTTAAGTACTATTTATATTTTAATTATAATTATATTGATACTACTATTAGTAATTGAAATTTAATTATATTAATATTAAAATTATTTGATTTTGTGTCTTAACTTCAAATTTTGTTGAAATCATAATTAAGAATTAATTAAATTTGTTTAATTAAAAAATATTTTAAAAGAAGAGTGGGAAGGCATGGAGTGGGTATGGATGGTGGGATGACTGTAAACATTACATTATCAGGAATACAAAATTTTATATTTACATTGAGGATGAAGGAGATTTTTTTTTTTTTTTTTTTTTTTTGATGGTCATGAACATGGAGTTACCTTCCCGTACCTCGCTTATCGCCACCTCTACATGTATCCATCCAGTCCTATTAAAATCCACATGCAATACATTGCATGAACTATTCGTACGTTACAAAGTCATAATGACAAAATGTGGGACAGAGAAAGGGAACAAAAGCTGAGCCTGTATTTATCCTCACGTAAAGCCCATTACCCCAATTTCTCTAGAAGTACAACAATGCTAAGAAACAAGATCTCAGACCAATAAAAATAAATTCATCTACTAATTTTCAGTCACATGACTGCTATTGCAACCACCTCTGTATTCAGCTTACAATAAATCCAAGAAAGGTTGCAAAAGCCCCACAATGTGCTCCAACTTGGTTAACACACTGTTGTTTTTTGCGTTACACCTGAAGATGTCTCTCTTTGTTTGATGAGGTAGAGCATGTAACGAAATGATAGGTAACAGGAAGGACTGAAAATTCCATATTATGTACTGGAAATAGCAAAGATGAATGATTCAAATAAAAACGTTGAAGGAATACCTCAATGAAAAACGAAGCTCATTTGGATGTCAACATGGTTCAGGTCTGCAAAAGGATCAGAGATGAACCATGTTATAGAAACAAATGTATAGGCGATCCAGATTGATGCTTGGTGATAACCCAAAATCTTGGCCACAATGTTCTTTGAATTGAATTGGAGATTTATCTTTGATACAATAAACATAGGCAAAATTATTCAAATTTGGGTTTCAAAAGGATGAAAAATAAAAAGGAAAATGAAGTCCAACTCTGTTTTCCGGCGTTTCCCCAATTCTCTTATCTTTGTGGATTCTCTCCACTGCATATAGCATTGACTGAAAAACATTAGTGGTTGCTTGTAACGATCCGGGCTCTGGGCCCGCAGCATCCATGAACCAGTTTCGTTACAAGAAAGCAAGACAGACAAGAGCCATACCAACTTGGACCAACACAGCCCAAAAGGGATCCAATTGGTATTTGTCAATCTTCCTTAACTTGGTTATAAACCATACAACCAACTCCTAATTTCTCAATATGAAACTATTGAGAAGGGTATCATAATCTACCAGGATGTCCTCGTCGCCAGAGGCACACGATCACAACCACCAGGCAGGCAGGATTCTAGAGATAGCCCCCACAGGTTCAAGAGGTGGCTCCCATCTCCCAGCTTTTGTCCTGTGTGGCACCTAGCTTCTGCACTTCCGGCTGGTGCATAGCTCTGATACCATCATATTCTAATGATTCGGGCCTAGGCCTGCAGCACCCACGAATCCATTTTGTTATAAGAGAACAAGACGGATAAGGTCCATACTAACTTGGATCATCACAGCTCAAAAGGGATTTAATTGGTATTTATCCATCTTTATTAACTTGATTATAAACTATACAACCAACTTCTAATTTTTCAATAGAGGACTATTGGGAGAGGCATCACACTGCTCCTTATCATTTGTTACTTTTCATGTTATACTACAAGAAAAACAATTGAATTGTCCCAAAGAAAGTTCAGGAGGCCACTGATATTTGCTGAAAGAGGTTAGAGATTTTCTTTCTTCTTTATATTGACCGGAGAATCAGAAAGAGAAATTTAATTTTGATCTCAGCAAAAGAAATATTAGCACTTGATGACGCCCAATCACTGATCCTGAACGTCGGGAACGGACGGATTCTCGAGGCTTCGCTTCACCAGGTTGCCTGCAAAGAAGTCCCAGGACCGGAGAGGATTCTCCGATGGGACCCTCCGATGCCCAAGTTAGCAATTGAGGTCACAGCAGAAGAGGAGCTCGAATGAACTCTTTTTAGATGAAAGGGTGCTCCAGAGGAGGGGGGATTCCTCTCTGGGTCTTAAGATAGCGATTTTTTCGGGGATTATCGCACATACCTGTTTGCTGAGCGGATTCACCTTTTTATCGGGGTTGACCCTGGCATGATCACGTGGGATTCCGTGAGGAGGGAATGTCCGTGGAGTTCTTGAGAGTTGTGTGAATCTGCGCTGGTTGGTGGGTCATGTCTCATCGGAAAGGGAGAAAGTGATGGTTGGTGGGCTAAGTCCCATCAGCCAGCGGAGCTATTGGGTAGTTGGGTCTAGTCCCATCAGCAGCGTGGCCAGTGGGTAGTTGGATCTGGCGTTGTCATGCGGCGCGGGTTAGAGAGGTAGCGTCCCGAGCTACCAGGGCCGTGTTGGGGCAGGTTGAAGGAAACCGGGAAGTCTCGACTCTCTCGGAGGAGCCGAAGCTTATCTGGGTCAGCCAGGGGTGGCAGGGGCCGACCTTGCCGACTAGGACGTGCCGGGGCAGGGCCGACTCGGCGATCCTGGAGACACCGGGGGCCGAGAAGGGCCGACCAGGAATGGTCGGGGCCGACTCGGCGGGCTTGGAGGTGCCGGGGCCGAGAAGGGCCGACCAGGAAGGGTCGGGGCCGACTCGGCGGGCTTGGAGGTGCCGGGGCGGAGAAGGGCCGACCAGGAAGGGTCGGGGCCGACTCGGCGGGCTTAGAGGTGCCGGGGCCGAGAAGGGCCGACCAGGAAGGGTCGGGGCTGACTCGGCGAGCTTGGAGGTGCCGGGGTCGAGAAGGGCCGACCAGGAAGGGTCGGGGCCGACTCGGTGGGCTTGAAGGTGCCGGGGCCAAGAAGGGCCGACCAGGAAGGGTCGGGGCAGACTCGGCGAGCGTGGAGACGCCGGGGCCGAGAAGGGCCGACCAGGAAGGGTCGGGGCCGACTCGGCGAGCTTGGAGATGCCGAGGCGCACCCATATTTTTATTTTGCCGAAATTACCCTTGTGGCTACATTAGCCACATCAGATGCCCCCCCGCCCCTGAGTGCTAAGGGCCACGCGTCTGCAATCCTTTGGGCGAAAGGGGCGCGAAAATTCAAAAAGAATGATTGCCTCCTTTAGTGCGCTTTAAATGGGCTGATGTGCTGGCGCTTTGTTTCGAGGCAGTGTCGCTTCGATGATCTCTCGTAATCATGCGTTAGGTGGTGATGACGTTAGCGTCGGACGCTCCGAAGAAGGAGCCTATTGGGTGATGGGAAAAAAGGCAAGGGCATCATTGCCGCTCTATTTTTTATGGCCCGCGATTGGCCGGGGATCACGTCTTTTGGAGCGGATCGAGGCGGCACGCCTTGGGCGCAGGCGAGATTTTCGGCTGGCAGCCTGCAACGCAATGGGCGCGCACCAGATGGCGGGATCTGGGGCGGCATTAGCCGGAGATGAGGGCTATAAAAACCTCCCAAGGGCCTGTAGAAACTTTTACGATGCCATTGCTTTCTTCTGCTTTCTTCTTCTTTGAGTTCTTCTGCGACCTGAGTCTTTCCAACTCCCAGGTTAGTTTCATCCCTTTTTTATCTATGGACCGCCGTGCCATTAGGGAGGGCAAGAGACCTGTAGAAGAGTCTTCCCAATCTAGCAGTGAGGACCAGGCCCCTATAGCTAGAAGTCGAATGCCTCAGTCGGTGGGCGGTGTAGTCATCCGTGGTGAATCGGGGGCAGTAGGACCCCCGATCACCTCCGGTCCTCCTATTAGGGCAGTTCCCTTGTCCTCTCGCCGTCCGGTGCTTCCTCCGGCGGTGAGTTCCGATCTAGCGGGTCTAGCTAGGGTGGCTTCTGTTGGGAATTGTATCCTAAAGCCAATCATTTGATGATTGTGCTGATGTAAATTGTATATAAATTGATATATTAATAAAAGTTATTTGGCCTATTATTCATTACAAGAACATCTTCTTAAAACTCCTAATAGTAATGAAGCCCTTAGGATCTTCCTTCACGATAAAGAAGGATTTATCTTTGAAGGTCCTTAAAAGAGTTCGCGACCAAATGATATACTATGACAGGGCCATAGTACTATCAATTATAGGACGTTGTATATCATATTTGTTGGTTGTCCTCTTAACCAAAGAGTGTAGAGACACTGGTATGACATACAGGTGAAAGTGTAGGAGTACATTTCACCGAACGTGACTCATTTTTGGATATTCTACTATCAAGAGTTAATCCGAGAAGATATAGGTATAAGTATCCTTCAGACCTGAAGATCACAACCAGTGGCTTACAATAAACTCATTGTACTTAGGTGCCGGACCACCTGGATTTCTAATCCAGCTACGAAAGGTTACTGGGTGCAATAAAGTACTTGTGGTAGTCAGTTGTGGATCAAGATGGAAATTGACCTATCCCGTTAAAAGGAGAAATGCTTGTGTTTCAATTTAGCAAGACCTTGGCCAAGGCTCTTCATGTGAAAGTCACATGATCACTAAAATTGAAATCACTTTATGGATTTGCTGTTTAGAGTTGACAGGCTCTTAAGCCATCCTTAGCATTTGTGGTCAAGAGGATGAATTATACGGTAACTGTTTCTTAGGGTTCTTGGAGTTTGCTCGGCAACTCTTCGACCTATCAAGACGTCGGGTTCCATTGCTAGATGGGCACATCGATTAGTATAGAAAATTGTTTCTATGCTACCGGCTTAGGTTCGAACCTAGAGAGTCATGCGCATAGAAGTTTCCTAGGATGATCTATTTGCTGATCAACGATTGAGAATCGTATATGATTTAATTAATCAATTTGATTGATTAAATTATCTCAATTGGATTAAGTACAAGTGAATAAGATTCAATTTGGTTTAAGTCTATTAGAAGGACTAATCAATTTTAAATATTGATTTGAAATTAGATTTGATTTGGATTTAAATAGATTCAGGATTAGCCAAATTTGATTTGGGCTAGGACCATGATCTATATTGGTTTAATCCAATAAATTCAAATTATCTTAAAACAAAAATCCAAACCCCATGTGTGAAAAAGGTTTTCTCGCATGATGAGATAACTAAAATCTCATCTCATAAGAAATTAAATTCTCATGCAGAATTTAATTTATAACTTTTAGTCTTCTTCAAATGATTTTCAAGTTTAAGAAAAATAAATTTTGCTAAAAGGTGCATCTTTGGAAGAGCACTCCACACAACTCTCCGTGCATTGATAAGTGTGTGAATTAATGTGCCCACACAACTCTTCGTGCATTGACAAGCGTGTGAATTAATGTGCCTCTTTGGAAGAGCACTCCATGCAACTCTTTATGCATTGATAAGTGTGTGAATTTAATATGTCTCTTTGGTTTTCATAAAAATAGTGAAATTCTAAATGTTAGAATTCAATAGGCTGGCTAATATGAAACTATAAATAGAGGACATCCCTCACCAGATAAAAAAAAACACACACAAGATCAAAAGATATCAAAAATTATAAACAGTTAGAACCAAGTGTTACAGTTCTAAGAGTTAGAACAGAAAATTCTGGTGTGATTTTAGTGTTAGCAAAAGCTTGGTAGATCTTGGAGGAAGATTCAAGTGGAAGAATTCAAGATCAGCAAAATTGTTTTTTCGTGAGCTAGCACTCTCGGGAATCCGATCATTCGGGGGCTTCGCGTGGACAATACTAGAGGCCGGACGATTGAACGGCTGCAGAGCACAAAGGATTTACCTACTGTTCTTAAGGTGAGTGATTTGATCCTTAGATCTTAAGGCAGGCTTCAAGATGAGTAGTATGACTTCTCATCTTGAAGATTAAGATATGATCTTAATTATTTAATTTATATGCAATACTTAGATCAAACGATCTTATAATATAAGGCAAAGATATGATCTTGATGCATGTTAGAAAGATTAATATGTAATCTTTAAATTTCCGCATTGATAATTGTTATCAAATTTTAAAATATGCATGCCTCGGGGATTAACTCTCCAACAAATGGTATAAGAGCAATGGTTTCTTATTGATCTAATTTATTGCATGTAAATTAATGTTCTTATTAATTGTGTAATTATGGTTAAAACTAATCGCAAGGCTATATGGTCACACATGGATTGAAAATCCAAATTATCCATTCAATGAGGTATTCTGTGACATATTGTCGTGCTATTGTTTTATCATTGATGCTCAATCCATAGATAATTTAAATTAAGCTTAAGCATCAAAACATAGATTACACGCACTCTCAAAAGATGTTTTATATTTGATACATATTGATGTTGTATAAAAGTATGATATTTGCATGTTTAGTATAAAACATAGATATGATATATGATGGCATGATGTCTATGTTATGAAACATACAAATATTTATGAGAGTCTAATTTGAATGTCAAATGTTAATTCATAATCTCTTTAGATATGATCTAAATATAGGAATTATGAGTAGTAACATAATACATGTGATGCTTGATTGAAATATATGACATGTAAACATGAAATGTATTTAATCTTTTGGGTTAGCTAAATCGGGTCCATAAAGGGTTAGACCCTAAGGTTTAAATCAACTGGACTAAAAGAGTATTTGAACAAATCTATTTAGATTAGGTTAAGAATGCTCTAAATCAAACAATAGTTGTAGTTGATCATGTCCTTCTCTTTGATTAAACCAAATGGAAGTAGATTAGGCTCCGTGGTTGAGCATGAATCTCTTAGATGGTCAAATCAGAATTGGTTAACCATATGATGTCAAGGTGAGTTGGCAAGTTGCTCTAGGATCAACGATCGAATGGTTTTTAATTGGGAGCTACTCGTATTGATGCGTCTTTAACGAGTTAATGGCATATCCCTCCCATCAATCTCACTCACCTGGTCAATGTGGTGAACCATTTATGATTCAGATCATTTACCTGATTCGGGTTGACCCATGCCTGTAAGGAAATCAGTCTGACTGATTTAGGTGCCACTTAACCTGACTTAATCTTGTTTCATTCTACCCATTTCATACATTCAGTGGGAGAACTTGATTAGTCAATTTGTCTTCAAATTATAAAATCCTCTAAAATTATTAGGTCCTTAAAATGAAATAGTTATATGATAACTAGATCATAGCCTCCCATTAAGGTGGATGATAATAAGTCCAATGTCTTGATAATCATTGGAGGCACTCCATGCCTGGTGCTTGTCAACCATCGAAATTATCATTCATTATATGATAAGTCAGCGTAACTATTAAATAGACAGTCGGTAAGTCGAGCTTCACTCGGGCTTGGTTGTCTATTGATAGGTTACACTGATTATATCATTTAGTGGTTAGACCTAACAAGAACTTTCAGTGGAGGCACTCCATGCCTACTGAAGAGGTACATGGGGCAAAACTGAACACTAAGAATTGTTTTGGAAAACAATTGGTTTTGAACCTACTCTTAGATGCATATGGGTTGACCAAGCTTCACTTGGGCCTGTATGTAGTCTATGTAGATCTTAGTGCCCGCTAAAGAATTAAGAATAATTCTTCAAATTGGGGTGTAGAGGCTGCCAATTTAAACAAAATAGTGGGAGAATCTTTAGACTAAAGTCCAAGTCTTTAGACTGAATCAATTTATATACTAATAAACTTTAGTTTTTCCTTATGCAGAAAATGACCACTAATTTATCATTAAGGTTCCTATTGGATAGTGACAAGTTGAATGGTTCAAATTTCAATAGCTGGTTTAGAAAACTTAAGATCGTCCTTGAGCATGAGAGGATTCTATATATTCTTAATAATCCTGCACCAAAGATACCTGATGCAAACACACAAAGTTCTGAGAAAGACACTTATCAGAAGTAGCTCAATGATAGAACTAGCGTACGTTGCATCATGCTAGCAGCAATGAATGATGAATTCAGTCGCCAGTTCGAGAATGCTCAGCTAGAAGAAATTATTCAAGCGTTGAATGAATCTTTCGGCACACCTGACGACATTGAAAGGCACAAAACTATTTGTGCTATTTTTAATGCTCGAATAAGGGATGGATCTCCTGTCACTGATCATGTATTGTACATGATCGAGAAGATAGAACTGCTAAGCAAGCTCGGCTTTCCCCTACATGAGCAGTTGGGAAAAGATGCGATCCTGAATTTCTTGCCTCCATCCTTCCGACCTTTCCTTACTCATTTTTGAATGACAAAGCCTGTAGTCAACTACCACGGTTTGTTGGGGTTGTTACAAAACTTTGAGAAGGATAACCAGCTCTCTAAGGGTTTGGTTAATGTGGTTGAAGGATCTAAGGTAGGGCGTCAACCCTTTGGGAAAGGGAAGAAGAAAAAGAATAAAAAAAGGTGCAACATGCTAGGACATCTATAAGGGGTCAGATGCAGAAGAAGAAAGTTGATAAAAGTCAAGCTGAATGCTTTTATTGCAAGATGCAAGGGCACTGGAAGAGGAACTGTCCTCTTTACATTGCCACACTTGATCCAAACAGGCCAAAGAAGAAAAAGGGGCAAGATGTTGCTCAACAAGGTATTTATATGATAACACCTTGTAATTTTTCTGTATATGATAATCAGACCTGGGTATTGGATACCGGAAGTCCTTTTAACATTTGCAATTCATTGCAGGGACTACAGGTCACTAAAAGATTTGAGGACAATGAAAGATTCCTTAATGTCGGCGATGGAAGATTAGTTCCAGTTATGGCATTAGGAGTTCTTGAAATAGTTTTCAATAGAAATGTCATTATACTAAATGATTGTCATTTTTGCCCAACGTTCTTGTTGAACGTAATTTCTGTAGGCCTTCTGGCCAAAAGTCATTATGAAATTTCAATAAAGGATGTTACTTTGAATATCATTATGAATGGAGTCACTGTAATGACTGGGCATTTATCTAATGACATTTATATATTATCATAGCCTGTGAATGTAGTGTATAAATCAAGTAAGCGCCCTATAACAACTGATGTCACAGACATTTATCTTTGGCACCATCGGCTGAGTTATATCAATAAGAACAGATTAAACAGGTTAACTCAGGAGGGCATCCTTCGAGTTGATGATTGTGAATCATTAACTACCTGTGAATTCTGTCTTCTTGGTAAAATGACCAAGTCATCTTTTACTTGAAAAGGTGAAAGAGCTAAAGAGCAATTAAGTCTAGTACATACTGATGTATGTGGACCAATGAGCACTTGTGCCAAAGGTGGATATTACACTTCATTACTTTTACAGACGACCTTTCTAGGTTCGGTTATGTCTATCTTATGCGACATAATCTGAATCGTTTGAAATGTTCAAACAATATCATAAAGAAGTAGAAAAACAAACAGGAAAATGTATTAAGATCCTTCGATCAGATCAAGGAGGCAAATATCTTTCCAATGACTTTGTGACATATTTAAGGGAGAATGAGATCTCTCCCAATGGACTCCTCCAGGAACACCACAACATAACGGTGTGTCGGAAAGGAGGAATCGAACTCTGTTAGACATGGTTCGGTCCATGATGGGTTTTACAAGCTTGCCAATATCCTTTTGGGGATATGCATTAGAATCAGCTTGTCATATTCTCAATAAGGTTCCAAGTAAGTCTGTTTCAAAAACTCCACTGAGATGTGGTATGGACATAAACCGGTAATCACCTATCTGAGAGTCTGGGAGTGTCCAGCTTATGTGAAACGTGCAAAATCAGACAAATTTGAACCCAAATCTAACAAATGTTTTTTCATCGGCTATCCAAAAGAAACCAAGGATATACTTCTACAATACTGAAGAACAAAAGTTGTTCATTAGTAATAGAGCAGTTTTTCTTGAAAAGGAGTTCCTTAGTGAAGGAACAAATAGCTCTAATGTTGAACTTGAGGAAGTTCATCAAGTAGAAGAAATAACACAAACCAGTGAACCCTTAGAATCTGAGTTGATTAGATCAAACTCAAAACCCATTTTAGATGCATCATTAAGGCGATCTGGTAGAGTACCACATCAACCGGACATATACTTAGGTTTCTTGGTCCAGAACGATGATCCTGTTGAACTCGATGAGAACAACGAGGATCTGATCACCTATATGGATGCTATGCAAAGGACTGACTCTAATAAATGGCTTGATACCATGAAATCCGAACTTGATTCCATGAAGGACAATAATGTATGGACATTAGTTGACACACCCGAAGGGATAAAACCCATAGGGTGTAAGTGGGTTTTCAAAAGGAAAAGAGGCACAGACGGAAAGGTTGAGACCTATAAAGCACGTCTGGTTGCCAAGGGGTATCATCAACGTTATGGTATTGACTATGACGAAACGTTTTCTCCTGTGGCAATGCTGAAATCCATTCAGATTATGCTAGCTATAGCAGCACACTTAGATTATGAGATTTGGCAAATGGATGTTAAAACCACTTTTCTAAATGGTGATTTAGAAGAACAGGTGTATATGATACAGCCTGAAGGTTTTATATATGAAGACGAGTCTAAAGTGTGCAGGCTACAAAAGTCTATTTATGGACTTAAGCAAGCATCTAGGAGTTGGAACATACGATTTGATAAAGTGATCAAATCTTATGGCTTTATTAAGAATAAAGAAGAACCTTGCATTTATAAATGGGCTAACAGTTCCGTTATTGTATTTCTTATATTATATGTGGATGACATTCTCTTAATCGGGAATGATGTCCCTGCATTACAAGGAATAAATACATGGTTATCATCACAATTCTCCATGAAAGATCTGGGAGATGCATCATACATCTTTGGGATGAAGATCTATAAAGATAGATCTAAGAGGATGCTTGGTTTATCCCAAACTACGTACATTGACACAGTGCTAAAGAGGTTTAGCATGGAGAATTCCAAGAAAGACTATCTTCCGATAGGCCATGGAATTCATCTTTCTAAGAAGGATTGTCCGACAACTCCTAATGAAAGAGAACGTATGAGTCGAATTTCATATGCTTCGACAGTAGGATCGATTATGTACACCATGACATGTACAAGACTAGATGTGGCATACTCACTAGGAGAAGTGAGTAGATACCAATCTGATCCAGGAGAAAAACACTGGCAAGTTGTTAAGACAATCCTTAAGTATTTGAGAAATACTAAGGACCAGTGGTTAGTCTATGGAGAGTCTAATTTGAAACTTGTTGGATATACTGATTCCAGTTTCCAATCATGTTGGCCCAGATGGCAACCCAAGAGGGGGGGGGGGTGAATTGGGTTCTTAAAAATTTAAGACTTTTTGAAATGTTTTAAACAAATTAACTCAAGATGTGCAAGTGAGAGAAATTAACTTATAAGCAATGCACAAACAGAAATATAAGAGAGATAGAGTGAGAGACAAATGAGCACGGCAAACACAAGAAGATTTTATAGTGGTTCGGTGCAACCAGCACCTACGTCCACTCCCAAGATTCACTTGGGTCCACACTATAATCTCCCTAGATTACAGCCGAGTTGTTTTACAAGCTTACAACTCAAACTTGTTGTTTTTCCGGGATCACAACGAACCCAGCCAGTTTTACACGGGCTTACCAGCACAAAACCCAACTCGTTGTTTTTAACGGGATCACAACGAACCCAACACGTAAAATATACAAGCTTACAATGAGGTACAACTACCTCCACTGATTCAATCCACTGATTGAATCAGTACACAAGAAAATAATTTAGAGTTTAAATACAAACAGCTCCTCTAGAGCAGAATAATCAAAATAAAGCTTAGGTTTAGAAAAGCCTGATTAGATAAGCTTGAATGCAGGCTTGGCTTCTTTGCTTCTCTTCTCCAACTCCTTTGAAGTGTGGAATCAGGCCTCAGCACAGATTCTCCTAGCTTTTGGGCTTTTGGATGTTGGTTGAAGCTTTTCTTCTTTTTCTTCTAGGTTG
>UESW01004596.1:521007-653322 GCA_900491605.1 Calamus simplicifolius
GATCCTATTACTGAATGATTTTTAGGTCTTTCAACTAAGTCCATACATTATTTCTTGTGAATTGATTTAATTCTTCTTGCATTGCTAACATCCAATTATTATCTTTTTCAGCTTCTTCAATAGTTTTAGGTTCAATTTGTGATACAAATGCAAGATGATTACTAATGTTTCTCATGATGATCTAGTTCTTATTCCTTGAGATGGATCACCTATAATCAATTCCTTAGGATGACTATGAGCATATCTCCAATCCCTAGGTAGATCTACATCATTATGATTAGCGTTAGTATCATCATCCTTAGGTGAATCATTATCTTTAGCTTCTTGTTCTTGATCTAAAGATACATCAATTTAAGTTTTTCAAGATCTTTCTCAATTATGTTTGTATCTTCATCATCATCAAATTTTTCAGAACTAGATGCTAAAGACTCATCGAAAACTATATGAATGGATTCTTCAACTACTAAGGTTTTCTTGTTAAATACTCTATAAGCTTTACTAGTTGTTGAATATCCTAAGAATATTCCTTCATCAGATTTAGCATCAAATTTGCCTAAATTGTTTTTACCATTATTGTGAACAAAACATTTACATCCAAATGCATGAAAATATTTATATTGGGTTTTCTATCATGCCATAATTCATAAGGTGTTTTCTTTAAGATTGGTCTTATTAAGGGCTCGATTTAAGATGTAGCATGCTGTGTTAATAGCTTCCGCCCAAAAGTACTTTGGTAAGTTACTTTCGCATAGCATGGTACGGGCCATGTCTTCTAGAGTCCTATTTTTTCTTTCAACTACACCATTTTGTTGTGGAGTCCTAGGGGCTGAAAAATTATGATTAATCCATTTTCAGTGCAGAAACTTTCAAATAAGTGATTTTCAAATTCAGTTCCATGATCACTTCTTAGAGATACTATGGTAGTGTTTTTCTCATTTGTGACTTTCTTGAAGAATTTCAGGAATATCGAGAAAGTCTCATCTTTGTGAGCTAAAAACATTACCCAAGTATATCTAGAATAATCATCTACAATCACTAGACCATATTTCTTTCCTCCTAGACTTGTGGTTCTAGTTGGTCCAAAAAGGTCCATGTGAAGTAGCTCTAATGGCCTAGAAGTTGAAACAACATTTTTAGATTTGAAAGAACTTCTAGTTTGTTTTCCAAATTGACATGCATCACATATTTTTGTTGTTTTCAAAACTAGTTTAGGTAATCCTTTAACTAAATCCATTTTAATTAATTTTGAAATAAGGTGTGTGCTTGCATGACCTAATCTACGATGCCACAACCAACTAATTTCATTTATGTTAGCATTGTCAGCAATTAAGCAATGATCACTCAAAGATAATTTTCTAGATCAACCAAGTAAACATTGCCATGTCTATAACCAGTAAATACAATGCTATTATCAATAGAATTAGTTACAGTGCATATTGAAGATTTAAATGAAACATTAAAGTTTTTATCACATAATTGGCTTATACTAATTAGATTATGCTTCAAACCATCAACATAAAGTACATTATCAATAAATGTAGATGGAGTTATACGAACTTTACCAAGGCCCATAATTTGACCTTTACCATTATCGCCAAACGTAACAACTCCACCTTTCTTTTCTTCTAGGGTGATGAATTCATCTTTGTCACCCGTCATATGTCTTGAGCAGCCACTATCAAGGTACCACTTTTTCTTTGATCTTTTGGCTACAAGACATTCCTGCAATATAATCAAACTTTATGTTTAGGTACCCAAGCTTTCTTGGGTCCTTCATGGTTAGTAGCAATAAAAATTGTTCCTTTCGGAACCCATATTTTCTTTCCTTTAATTTAATTTGTTATTATTTTATGTTTTGCATTCAAAAGATTTATGACCTTTTTCATTACATTTAAAACAAGTTATATTACTTTGGTTAGCTTTTAAAATATTTTTCAAGATTTTTGTTTCCTTAAATGTGTTATCCTAAACCTGCTTTGTCAAAAACTGCTTTTGACTATCTAAAATCATGTTAAGTTTAGTTGAACTTAAGTAAATTTCTCAACAATGTCTTTATATTTTTTAACATCTTTCTTAAGAAAATCATTTTCATTAGAGATTGATTCTTTCTTTAATTAGATTTTCATTTAGATTTTAACAAATCAATCTTTGATTAAGATATTCTTTTCATTAAAAAATGTTTCCTTTTTCATTTTAAGTTCTTAACTTCAAGTTAATTCATTTTTCTCATTAATTAAGCTAAGTTTCATTTTCAAAAACTTGTACTTCTTTTTCAAAGATTTAAATCAATCATAAGTTCATTAAATGCTCAAACATTTCATCAAAAGTAAATTCATCATCGGGGTTTCGGTACTTACCTCATTGTCGTTGTCGTCGTCGTTGGCCATGAAGCAGACATTAGCAACTTCTTTTTGTTCTTCTTCTTCGGAAGAAGACTCTTCACTATCAGTCCAAGTTGCCATGTAGGCCTTTTTCTTTTTCTTGTAGGCCTTCTTAAGTAAAGGACAGTCATATCTAAAATGCCCTGGTTTTTACATTCATAGCATACTAAGGGCTCTTTTTCTTTGTCCTTTTCCTTTTTCTTATCCTTTTCTTTTTCTCCTTCCATTTTTGAAACAAATCTCTTTTTGTGGAAGGGCCTCCTTCTTTGCATAAATTTCTTGAACTTCCTTGCAAGGAGGGCTGTCTCATCATCATCTCTTCATCATCGCTGCTGCTTATTTCCTTTTCTGCAGCTTTGAGGGCGATGGTCTTCTTCTTTCTTGACTCATCCTCATTGACATGTTGTTTGACTTGAAGCTCATGAGTCATCAGCGAACCAAGAAGCTCTTCCAATGGTAGGATGTTCAGATCTTTGGCTTCTTGTATGGCGGTCACCTTGGCTTCCCAAGTCCGTGGAAGTGACCTAAGGATTTTGCGAACAAGCTCAGAATTAGTATAAACTTTTCCAAGACTTTTCAAACCATTCACAATATAGTAAATCTAGTGAACATGCATGTGATGGTTTCATTTTGTTTCATATTAAATAATTCATATTTATGAACCAAAATATTTATCTTTGATTCTTTTACTTGGTTTGTTCCTTCATGAGTAATTTCCAACCTATCCCAAATTTCTTTTGCGGAATTACAAGTTGAGATTCGGTTGAATTCATTTGAATCCAAGGAACAATACAAAATATTAATGGCCTTAGCATTTAGTTGTGCCATTCTCCTATCATTATCATTCCAATCCCTTTCGGGTTTAGGAACAATAGTGTCATCAATAAGGTGTGTGGGTGTACTAGGTCCGTTTATGATTACTCCCCACAATTCATAGTCCGAAGCTTGAATGAATATTCTCATTCTAGCTTTCCAATATGAATAGTTGGTTCCATTAAATAAAGGAGGTCGATTCGTAGAATGACCTTCAGCAAAACTTGAACCAATTTGTGTTGCCATATGGATCTTTAGCCCTTGATCGTGAGATCAAATTCTAAATGAGCACTTGCTCTGATACCAATTGTTGGCCCAGATGGCAACCCAAGAGGGGGGGGTGAATTGGGTTCTTAAAAATTTAAGACTTTTTGACTTTAATTGATTAGTTAAAGAAATAACTAAGATGTGCAAGTGAGTGAAATTAACTAATAAGCAATGCACAAGCAATTAATATAGAGAGATAGAGAGAGAGAAATATATCACGGCAAACACAAGATAATTTTATAGTGGTTCGGTGTAACCAACACCTACGTCCACTCCCAAGATTCACTTGGGTCCACACTATAATCTCTCTAGATTACAGCCGAGTTGTTTTCAAGCTCACAACTCAAACTTGTTGTTTTACCGGGTGCACAACGAACCCAGCTGGTTTTAACTTGGGCTTACCAGCACAAAACCCTACACGTTGTTTTTCGGGCTCACAACTAACCCAACACAAGCACTCCGGCTTGTAACGAGGTATACCAACCTCCACTGATTCAATCCACTGATTGAATCAGCAAACAAAAGAATAATTTGGTTAATGAAATGCTCCCCTTGAGCAAATATACAAAATAAAAAAGGTTAGAAAAGCCTGATAGAATTGCAGATGGTAGTGGCTTGGGCTTTCTTCCTTCTCTCTTTAACTCCTCTGAAGTGTTGAATCACGCCTCAGCAAGATTCTTGACCGTTGAAGATTTTGGAGTTGAGATGAAGCTTTTTCTTTCTTTTGAAAATCCTTCGATTTGCTTTGAAATGCTTTGGATTTTCTTTTGACTCTTGTGGATTGATGAGAAGGAGCAGTCGAAACTTCTCTTTGATTTCTCTCCTTTTGAATCACTCTTCTTTGAGCTAGATGATTTTTTCAATATGCTCTGTTTTTCCTTTTTAAAAGATATTCTTTTCTCTTTTTGATTTTTCTATTTGTTTTGATTTGAAAAGAACTCCTCTATTTATAGAATCTGCAAAATATATCCGTTAGAGACAAGGAAAATAGCCGTTATTTGAAAATCTTACCGTTGGGGCTGATGTGTCATCGTTAAGAATCCCGCCCAGTTTTGCTGGAGTCGACTCATGCTTTTCCCGAGTCGGCTCGAGCTCATCTTACCAAAAATAGAAATGATTAAAAAGGTTAGGGGTCGACTCGCCAAATAAAGTGTCGACTCCTGATAGAAAAGTCGGGGTCGACTCGAGAGGTGCTCAGAAAAACACTTCTGGTGTCTGAGCGGAGTCGACTCGCACAGTCCAGGAGTCGGCTCGACAGAATCAGGAGTCGACTCGACAATTCATGGGTCGACTCGACACAGATGCACATTTCTGTACACTGAGCGGAGTCGATCTGAAACTCTAGAGTCGGCTCCGGAACGTATCAAAAATCAGAAATTTTCTTGATTGACTTTGAAATTCGTCCCAAAATAATTTTAAATGATATTTTAACTTGAATACAATAAATATGACATTAAGCATGAATTCAAGACAGTTTCAAGAAATCATTGATTGAAATATAACATGTAAAAATTCCTTTTTGAAATCTTAAATATAGAGCTTGAAACTTCTTTTCAAATTGATTCAAAACTCAGTGAATTTAAACATTGAGAGTCCATTGCTTTCATTTTGAATAAGCTCAGGTTTTTGATAAATAAACTCATTATTTCCTTTAAAATATGGCTTTTGGAAATCATCATAATCAAAAAGTTGGGTTAATTAAATAATTACAATCTCCCAAATTTCTCAACAAATTAGATCATGATGATAGCAAAAGTGTCGGATTCGTGTCGTATCCTAAATGGTGGAGCTGTTTGCTGGAAAAGTTCAAGCAACATACAGTGACAGATTCGGTGTGCAAGGCAGAGTACACACTGTATCAGATGCTGTGAAAGAAGTTGTGTGGCTGCGAAAGTTTATCTCCGAGCTTGGAGTGGCACCTTCCATAGATGAACCAGTCCTGTTATACAGTGACAGACTGGTGCCATAGCTCAAGCAAAGGAACCACGAGCACATCAGTGCACCAAGCACATACTGCATCGGTTTCATCTTATATGAGGGATTGTAGACCGAGGTGACATAAATCTTTAGAAGATTGATGGAAAGGAAACCTAGGTGACCCATTTACTAAAGCACTCAGCATCAAGGAGTTTTGATGACTATAAATTGAAGATGGGTATTAGATACTGTAATGAGTGGCTTTAGGCTAAGTGGGAGTTTATTGGGAATTGTATCCTAAAGCCAATCATTTGATGATTGTGCTGATGTAAATTGTATATAAATTGATATATTAATAAAAGTTATTTGGCAGTTTATTCATTACAAGAACATCTTCTTAAAACTCCTAATAGTAATGAAGCCCTCAGGATCTTCCTTCACGATAAAGGAGGATTTATCTTTGAAGGTCCTTAAAAGAGTTCGCGACCAAATGATATACTATGACAGGGCCATAGTACTATCAATTATAGGACATTGTATATATTTGTTGGTTGTCCTCTTAACCAAGGAGTGTAGAGACACTGGTATGACATACAGGTAAAAGTATAGGAGTACATTTCACCGAATGCGACTCATTTCCGGATACTCTACTATCAAGAGTTAATCCGAGAGATATAGGTATAAGTATCCTTCAGACCTGAAGATCACAACCAGTGGCTTACAAGAAACTCATTGTACTTAGGTGCCGGACCACCTGGATTTCTAATCCAGCTACGAAAGATTACTGGGTGCAGTCAAGTACTTGTGGTAGTCAGTTGTGGATCAAGATAAAAATTGACCTATCCCGTTAAAAGGAGAAATGCTTGTGTTTCAATTTAGCAAGACCTTGGCCAAGGCTCTTCATGTGAAAGTCACATGATCACTAAAATTGAAATCACTTTATGGATTTGCTGTTTAGAGTTGATAGGCTCTTAAGCCATCCTTAGCATTTATGGTCAAGAGGATGAATTATACGGTAACTATTTCTTAGGGTTCTTGGAGTTTGCTCAGCAACTCTTCGACCTATCCGGACGTCGGGTTCCATTGCTAGATGGGCACAACGATTAGTATAGAAAATTATTTCTATGCTACCGGCTTATGTTCGAACCTAGAGAGTCACACGCATAGAAGTTTCCTAGGATGATCTATTTGCTGATCAACGATTGAGAATCGTATATGATTTAATTAATCAATTTGATTGATTGAATCATCTCAATTGGATTAAGTACAAGTGAATAAGATTCAATTTGGTTTAAGTCTATTAGAAGGACTAATCAATTTCAAATATTGATTTGAAATTAGATTTAATTTGGATTTAAATAGATTCAGGATTAGCCAAATTTGATTTGGGCTAGGACCATGATCTATATTGGTTTAATCCATAAATTCAATTAGCTTAAAACCAAAAATTCAAACCCCATGTAGAAAAAGGTTTTCTCACATGATGAGATAACTAAAATCTCATCTCATGAGAAATTAAATTCTCATGCAGAATTTAATTTATAACTTTTAGTCTTCTTCAAATGATTCACAAGTTCAAGAAAAATAAATTTTAAAAGGTGCCTCTTTGGAAGAGCACTCCACACAACTCTCCATGCATTGAAAAATAGTGAATTAATGTGCCTCTTTGGAAGAGCACTCCACACAACTCTCCATGCATTGACAAGCGTGTGAATTAATGTGCCTCTTTGGAAGAGCACTCCACACAACTCTTCATGCATTGATAAGTGTGTGAATTTAATATGTCTCTTTGGTTTTCACAAAAACAGCGGAATTCTAAATGTTAGAATTCAATAGGCTGGCTAATATGAAACTATAAATAGAGGACATCCCTCACCAGATAAAAAAAACACACAAGATCAAAAGAGATCAAAATTCTAAATAGTTAGAACCAAGTGTTACAGTTCTAAGAGTTAGAACAGAAAATTCTGGTGTGATTTTAGTGTTAGTAAAAGCTTGGTGGATCTTGGAGGAAGATTCAAGTGGAAGGATTCAATATCAGCAAAATTATTTTTTCGCGAGCTAGCACTCCCGGGAATCCGATCATTCTGAGGCTTCGCGTGGATAATACTAGAGGCCGGACGATTGAACGGCTGCAGAGCACAAAGGATTTACCTATGTTCTTAAGGTGAGTGATTTGATCCTTAGATCTTAAGGCAGGCTTCAAGATGAGTAGTATGACTTCTCATCTTGAAGATTAAGATATGATCTTATTATTTAATTATATGCAATACTTAGATCAAACGATCTTATAATATAAGGCAAAGATATGATCTTGATGCATGTTAGAAAGATTAATATGTAATCTTTAAATTTCCGCATTGATAATTGTTATCAAATTTTAAAAATGCATGCCTCGGGGATTAACTCTCCCAACAGCTTCCACCATGACCTCTAAGGACATAGAGACCCTTAGAGCTAATACAATGTCCCTAACTTTGTTGACTTGTCCGCGCCGAGGCCCGAGGACAGGGTGACCTCTGACCATCCGGGCCAGGTCGCTCTGTACGAGGAGTTCTTCCGGTGCGGGCTGCGCCTTCCTTTCCATCCTTTTTTCCTTAATCTCTTAGATAGGTATAGGTTAGTGCTGGCACAGTTGACTCCGAACTCGATTCGGATCATTTGCGTCTTTGTAATCCTTTGCCATTTCGAGGGGGCCCGCCCAGGGCTGTCCCTGTTCCGAGCTTTCTATAAGCTCCGCCGCCAAGGTGAGGGTGCATGGTGGGCATTTACCACAGGCCGGGTAGAGCCTTCCCATTGGGCCTCCCATCCAAAATTAGGGAGTAGAAACCTAGATTTCTCTTTGCTCACGTCGAGGGGGTTAGGGCCGCTCGGAGGGAGCCTGATACCAGCTCCAACGAAGATTCCACCGTAGGGGATAGGGATAGGGAGTTATTCACCCAACTGTCCAACTGTCAAATCCCCAATTACAAGGAACTCATGTCTGAGGAGAACCTGGTAGAAGCCGAGTTAGCCCCGTCAACCGGTGAGCTTGGCGCCTGAATTTTTCTGTCCGTCCTTCGATTTATTGTATGCCGCTACTGATGCTCGTTACTCTTTTGTGCCGCAATGAGGGTTTCCACCAGCGACTTTGAGGCCGTCCTGAGGCAAAAAAGGCGGGCGACTGGAGAGTCATCCAGGCCGGCGAAGAAACCCCGAGGAAGGTAGCCGGCAAGGCCGGCCGCAACCCCCACAGCATCGACACCCGCGGGGGAGCTGGCTGAGAAGAAGCCGGTTGTAAGGGCGGCCCGAAAGCCTGCAAGGGCCGAGATCGAAGAAGGGGAAATCCCGGCCACCACCGAGACAATGGTGGTGGTTTTGGACGGAGAGGAGGAAGCTCCCGCTGTCGCCGATGTGCCCGAGGCGGGGCGGGTCACTGTTGCTGTTGGTCCTCCGGCCGCTGTCGAGCCGGAGAGAGAAGGTGCTCCCCCAACCGCCAGAGAGGGGGAGCGGGTCGCTAGGGAGGCCCGAAACGGGGCGGAGGTGACCAAGAAGCAAAGGGGTGAGTCGGGGAGCTCATCCCGCCAATCGGCCCGGCGCCCAGCCCGCCCCCAAGCCAAAGGCCCACAGGTGGGGCAGACGAGGCTGGTTCCCCCGGTCAGTTCAATGGCGGACGCCGTGCAGGCCTTCCGCCTTCTGTCAGGGGTCCGAACTGCCGAGCTCAAAGAGGAGATGCGGGGGATGAGTCACTCCGCGCTCCTGGACATGGTAATGGTTTCTATTGTCCAGATAAATTTTGAGCACTTGTCATTTTCCCATATTTCTTCTTCTTCTCACAGCTGACATGCTTCCTCTGCTACATTGGTCACTGGAGTGTTGGGCCTTCGCGAGGCGCTAGCCCACTCTTCCACCACAATCACCAAGGCCCTGGCGCGGGTTGATAGGTATAAGAAGGAGAGCATGGCGCAGGCTGAAAGCCTTGCTCACCTTCATCAGGAAACCTCGATCCACGAGGAGGCTGGGCCGGTCGCCTGAGGGAGATGGAGAGCCGGGCCAGAGTCGAGAGCGGCCGAGCCTCCGCGGCCGAGGCCAAAATGGAGTTGGCCTCAGAGAGATTGAGGGCTGCCGCGGCGCAGAACGAAGAGTTGACTCGGCGGCTCCAACGCGCTGAAGAGGAGACTCGGATCGCGGCGGAGAGAGCGGCCGCCGTGGAGAAGACGGTGGCAGAGGCTACAGAGAGAGCGGCCGTTGCGGAGAAGGCGGAAATGGAGAAGGGCTCGGAGAAGGCCGGGGCGGAGGCTTGTGCTGACGAGGCCAGCGCCCGCACCGAAGAGGCCGAGAGCAAGGCCTGGGAGGCCGAGGCCAGGGCGTAGCGGGCCGAAGCCGAGGGGGGCAGGCCGTCTCCAACTATAAGGCCTCGGCGGAGTTCAAGCAAGAAGTCGTCGAGGCCATCCTCGACGCTTATATTCAGGGCTTCGAGATGTGCAAGGTCAGAGTATCCGCGGCCCTCAAGATTGACATTGCTGAACTCGAAGACATCCAACCTGGGGATTCTGATGAGGAGCCTGCGGAGAAAAAGGATGAAGGGAAGCCCGGCCCCAGCGAGCCTTGAGTTATTTTTCTTTTCTTTTACTTTATTGTATGTAACCGGCCTCAGGCCCAATTTTGTACCCTTCTTCAATTAGTTAATGAAAAAGGCTTTTCCTCCTAACTTCTTTGTGTTTCGATCCGTTCCGTCTTCCTTCTTCTGAGAAAAAACACCTTACTGTGCCTTACTTCTCGTGGCCAAATCGTATACGCTGATCTCCTAAGATGCTCCGTGACTCTGAATTTAGCCAATACTCGAATGTGCCTCTAGGATGTAGGCCGGCCATACGAACAGTCACTTAAGATGTTTCGCGCTGTTGCAGGCTGTTTGCAAGAAGGCTTGCTTACGCATGAGTCCCCAAAGGCTTGGAAAGTCTCCGGGCGGCTTGATGCCAAGCCTAACTTTAGAGGCGTCTGGATTGACCAGAGATGGTTGAGGTTGATTCTGCCATCGTGAGGGGTTTGCGTGTTACCTGAAGGGTAACTCGCCGGGTACAGAGCTGCTAGGGCCTTAACCGACTCGGGGGCATCGCCGTGCCGGGACCGAGTGGTGTCCCGTTAGCCGCGATGCCGGCGAGCTCCTTTTGAACCGCTTCAGGGGTTTGTGTGCCGCCTGAAGGGCGACTCGACCGGGTACGAAGCTACTAGGGTCTTAATCGATTCGGGGACACCGCTGTGCTGGGGCCGAGTGGTGTCCCATTAGCCGCGATGCCGGCGAGCTCCTTTGAACCACTTTAGGGGTTTGTATGCCGCCTGAAGGGCGACTCAATCGGGTACAGAGCTGCTAGGGTCTTAACCGACTTGGGGGCACCGCCGTGCCGGGGCCGAGTGGTGTTCCATTAGCCGCAATGCCGGCGAGCTCCTTTTGAACCATTTCAGGGGTTTATGTGCTGCCTGAAGGGCGACTCGACTGGGTACGGAGCTGCTAGGGTCTTAATTGACTCAGGGGCACCGTCGTGCCGGGGCCGAGTGGTGTCCCGTTAGCCGCGATGCCGGCGAGCTCCTTTTGAACTGCTTCAGGGGTTTGTGTGCTGCCTGAAGGGTGACTCGACCGGGTATGGAGCTGCTAGGGCCTTAACCGACTCAGGGGCTCCGTCGTGCCGGGGCCGAGTGGTGTCCCGTTAGTTGCGATGCCGGCGAGCTCCTTTTGAACCGCTTCAGGGGTTTGTGTGTCGCCTGAAGGGCGACTCGACCTGGTACGGAGCTGCTAGGGTCTTAACCGACTCGGGGGCACCACCGTGCCGGGGCCGAGTGGTGTCCCATTAGCCGCGATGCCGGCGAGCTCCTTTTGAACCGCTTCAGGGTTTGTGTGCCGCCTGAAGGGTAACTCGACCGGGTACGGAGCTGCTAGGGCCTTAACCGACTCGGGGGCACCGCTGTGCCGGGGCCGAGTGGTGTCCCATTAGCTGCGATGTCGGCGAGCTCCTTTTGAGCCACTTCAGGGGTTTGTGTGCCGCCTGAAGGGCGACTCGACCAGGTACGGAGCTGCTAGGGTCTTAACCGACTCGGGGCACCGCCGTGCCGGGGCCGAGTGGTGTCCTGTTAGCCGCAATGCCGGCGAGCTCCTTTTGAGAGATTTGGTCCTTGGAGGCAAGGGAGAGTAGGCTGTTACGTCAGAAGGGACCCCCTTTATTGCTAACGCCCTAGGGGAATACATTATTGGTAATATTGGCAAAGGTTATCCGCATTCCATGTGCGTGGAATGGGTTTTCCGTCGAGCTCTTCTAATTTGTATGCCCCCCGATGGAGTGCCTCGGCGATGCGATAAGGGCCCTCCAGTTGGAGGATAGTTTGCCCTCCTCAGTAGGCTTTGAAACTTCAGCTTTTCTCAAAACCAAATCTCCGTGGTGAAAGACCTTAAGACGAACTCGAGCATTGTAGTACCTGGCCACTCGTTGATGGAAAGTTGCCATGCGTAGCCTTGCCCGATCATGTGCCTCGTCGATGAAGTCCAAATTAGCCCGAATCAGCGCAGAGTTGCATTCTTCACTGAAGGACTCCACGCATGGACTGGGTAGTCTGATCTCGACAGGAATGATAGCTTCGGATCCGAAGGCAAGACTGAAGGGAGTCTTGCCCGTCGGGGCTCGGGGGTCATGTGATAGGCCCATATCACGCTGGGGAGCTCCTCCACCCAACGACCTTTGGACCCGTCCAACCTGGTTCTGAGTCCTCTAAGGATGGTGCGGTTCATAACCTCAGCCTCCCCATTGGTTTGGGGGTGGCCAACGGAGGTGAATCGGTGATGAATGCCTAGCTCGTCGCAGAAGACTTTGAATGCTTCGTTGTTGAATTGGCGGTCGTTGTCCGTGACAAGGGTGTGAGGCAGGCCAAAGCGGCATATGATTGACTTCCAAAAGAAAGCTTTGACTTTGCCTTCAGTGATCTTGGCTAACGCTTCGACCTCAACCCATTTGGTGAAGTAATCAATGGCGACTAGCAAGAACCTCCGCTGCCCAGAAGCTGGGGGGAATGGCCCGAGAATTTAGAGGTATCCTCTATACTGGGTCTTTCCAAATATTCAATGTAAGCATTCCTTGCCATACCGCCGGCAGAGGTGGCCAGACGAGAGAGGATGTCGGCCTTGGCATTTTCACATCGTGGGATATAACTGATATTGAAGTAAGCCAGCGGGGAGGTCATGAGCCGAACCTTGCCCAAGTATTGAGTCATAGCAGGGTCACGCACCTCGTACTCCCTATTGATTTGCCCAGAGACGAGTTGCGAGTCCATGAAAGCTCTGAGACGCCTTATTTCGAACTCCTGGGCTAGCCTTACCCCGGCCAGCAGGGCCTCGTACTCAGCTTGATTGTTGGTGGCTTCGAATAGAAACCGCAGGGCGCATTCTGTTCTCTCTCCACCTAGTTCGGCGAGAATGAGGCCGGTGCCGCTTCCTTGAGAGTTCGATGCGCCATCCACATGAAGGATCCAAGTTTCCCCATCTTTTCCTGGCTCGAGCTCGCACTGTTCCTTGGTAACCTCTTCGGTCATCTCCTCTGCCCAGGTGCATTCAACTAGGAAGTCAGCCAAAACTTGAGATTTTAGAGCCGGTCGAGCCTGGAAAGAGAGGTCGAACTCTCCCAGCTTGATAGCCCACTTGGCGAGTCGGCCTGAGGTATCCGAGCGAGCCAAGATGGCTCGCAGGGGTTGATCCGTGAGCACCACAATAGGATGGGCTTGAAAATATGGACGGAGACGCCGAGCGGAGACTATCAGGGTGAAGATGACCTTTTCCGCTTTGGAGTACCTGACTTCTACGTCATGGAGGACCTTACTCACATAGTAGACAGGCCTTTGAGTTCAATCAGTGTCGAGACGCACCAAAACTGAACTAATGGCTTCCGATGAAGCGGCTAAGTAGAGAAAAAGACTTTCTCAGTCTCTTGGCTTGAATAGGAGCAGAGGGGAGGATAGAAACACCTTCAACCCGTCGAAGGCACTCTGGAAATCGTCAGTCCACTCGAAGCTATTCATCTTCCGCAAGGCCTTGAAGAAGGGCAAGCATCTCTTGGCCGATTTGGAGAGGAAACGACTTAGAGCAGCTATCCTCCCAGTTAATCGCTACACTTCCTTCTTGCTGGACGGTGGCCTCATGTTAAGTATGGCGCTGATCTTCTCTGGGTTCGCCTTGATCCCCCGCTAGGTCACTATGAAGCCCAGGAACTTGCCTGCCGTGACCCCAAAAGTACATTTCTTGGGGTTCAGCTTAACTTGAAAACGACAGAGGTTGTTGAAGGTCTCCTCTAAATTGGAGACGTGATCAGAGGTGCGGGTGCTCTTTGTCAGCATGTAGTCTACATAGACTTCCATATTCTGGCCTAGCTAGTCCTGGAACACTCTATTCATCAACCTTTGGTAAGTTGCCCCTGTGTTCTTGAGGCCAAAAGGCATCACTTTGTAGCAATAAATGCCATTTTCTGTCATGAAGGAGGTGTGCTCTTCATCGTTGGGGTCCATCCTTATCTGATTGTATCCTGAGAAGGCATCCATGAAGCTGAGGAGTTCGTGCCCGGAGGTGGAATCTACCAGCTAATCAATCCTTGGCAGGGGAAAGCTATCTTTTGGACATGCTTTGTTGAGGTCGGTGAAATCTATGCAAATCCTCCAGCTCCCATTTGCCTTACGCACCATGACCACATTGGCCAACCAACTGGGGTAGTGTGCCTCCCGGATGTAGCCGGCACTGAGTAGCTTGTTGACTTCCTCGTCAATAGCCTTTTGTCGATCAGGAGCAAAGCTTCTCTTCTTCTGGCGGATTGGACGGTGCCGCGGGTCAATGTTGAGCTTGTGGGTGATTACTTCCGGAGGGATGCCAGGCATATCAGATGCTGACCAGGCGAAGACGTCTGAATTAGCCCGCAAAAGGCTAAAGATGCTCTCGGTCCTCTAGAGGAAGGAGTCCGCCGACACGGATGGTTCTTGCCGGGTCATCTCCAAAAGGGAAGGTCAAAAGATGTTCAGCTGGCTCTCCTCCCTTGTTAGAGTCTCTAGGGTCGGATGCTTCAAAGGTTGGTTCAGCTTCCAGAGGACTTGATGCCGCATGATAATAGGGCAGGACTGGGCTGACCTCACCGCGCATCTCCCCGACTCCTCTGCCTATGGGGAATTGCACTAATAGACGCCGGGTGGAAATAACTGCGTCCAAAAGGTTCAAACCTAGACGCCCCAGAATGGCATTATACGCCAAGGGAACCCTCACAATCGGGAATTTCATAATTACTGTGCTTTGACATGGCGGCGTTCCGACTGTCACATGCAAAGGTATTTCACCTTCAGCCCTCACGGAGTCTCCAATAAAACCGACCAAATGGGTCTCCACAGGCTGAAGGGAGTCCAAAGATAATCCCATCCGAACAAAAGCATCGTAGGTAAGGATGTCAGCTGAGCTGCCACTATCAACTAATATCCTCTTTACAGGGTGCTTGGCGATCGTCATAGAGATGACGACGCCTTCATTGTTTACATTATCTATGACAGCAGATCCCCTCCCAGGAATTACATTACTCGGCGCCTCCTCCCCCTCGGCCGCTTAGATGCAGTGGTTGATCCCCAGGACACCATTCCGACCGTCCGCTCCGTGGCGGCGTTGTCGACCGAGGCCTGAACAGGCGAAGGCCCCATGAGGGTCGGCATCGGCTGCTACGCCTTTTGCACATATTTGCCGAGGTAGCCCCGCTGAATGAGCTCCTCGATGGCCCGCTTCAAGCTGTAGCAGCTGTCAGTGTCATGGCCATAGTCCCGATGGAATCAGCAGTAGCAACTTTTATCGCGGGAAGGACCTTTCTTCATGGGAGGAGGGCGCTGGAGGTAAGGCTCGCCTTCGATCTCCATCAGAATGTGAGATCGAGGGGCAAGGAGAGGTGTGATCTTGCTCTCGTCGGGGATAGGGTTTCTACGCCTGTTGTCGGGTCGGCGAGGCGGGTCAGCTCGCCGGTGTCGAGGGGGTCCGCTTGGTTCAGGGCGAGCGGGCTTGTGGTTGGAGCTCCTTGAAGATTCTCGGCGAGTGAAGTCGGCTTCATCCGCACGGATGTACTTTTGAGCCCGGATAAGGAGGTCGGAATAAGAGCCCGGGGGCTTCTTATCCAAAGAAAAGGTGAAGCGAGACGGGAGGAGTCCTCGCTTCAACGCCAGCGTCGCTACCGCGTCATCGAGATGGTAGACCTCGAGAGTGGCAGCTTTGAACCGGGACACGAAGTCCCGCAGTGACTCTCCCTCCTTCTGACGTATGGAGAAGAGGCTACCCTTGGAATTCGTCGGCAGACGTCGAAATGCGCCAGGAAAGCCTTCTCTAGCTCTCGGAAGGAGTCGATGCTGTGAGGGGACAAGCGCGAATGCCACGCGTGAGCGGCCTTCCGCAGAGTAGCGGGAAAGGCCTTGCAGAGAAGGGCGTATGAAGCACCTTGAACCGCATCATTGCTTTATAACTCTCGAGATGGTCGAGAGGATCTATCGTACCATCGTACGGGTCCACCTGGGGGAACCGAAACTTGGAGGGGATCTATCGTACCATCGTACAGCTCGTCCAGCCGCCGATTGTACTCCTCCAGGTGCTCCTCCGCCTGTCGGTTAATTATTGAGGCCCTCCGAGATGGCTCGGAGGAGGAAGAAGAAGATGAAGAAGACATAGAGGGAGACGGGAGTCGGGGCTCCTGCTTTGGCTCCTCTTGATGACGTAGCCCCGAAGGGATTTTGCTGGGGCCATGATCAGGGGACCGCAGCCGCTTGGAGGGCTCGCGGCGAGATTTCCTTGGGGAAGCTGGGCGATGACCGGCCTCCCGCCGACCAGCTTCCCGCCGACCAGCTTCCCGCCGACCGACCTCCCGTCTTGGAGAACCTCCCCTCGCCGACTGCTGACTGGAGTGGGGAGCGGTTTGGTGCTGGGTGGCCACGGACTGCTGCTGTTGGAACCCATGGACCATAGCAGTGAGAGTTTGGACTTGCTGGGAGAGGGTTGCCAATTGCTCCGCTGTTTGGGCGGCTGCATTCGATGGTGGGCAGGTGACTGGAGGATCGGCAGCAGGGGGGTTGGCCTCCTGCTGCCTAACTGGCGGGGGAAGCCCCACTGAACAACTGATGGAAGCGTCCTGAGCTCGTGTCACCACCATAATTCTAAAGAGAGAAGAGAGGGGGGGATAGAGTTTGGCAGATGTAGCACAGGGAAGCCCTGAGATACTTGCTGTGTTCTACACCAACTTTCCCCCTACCTGGCGTACCAATCTGATGACGCCCAATCACTGATCCTGAACGTCTGGAACAGACGGATTCTCGAGGCTTCGCTTCACCAGGTTGCCTGCAAAGAAGTTCCAGGACCGGAGAGGATTCTTCGATGGGACCCTCCGACGCCCAAGTTAGTAATTAAGGTCACAGCAGAAGAGGAGCTCGAATGAGCTCTTTTTAGATGAAAGGGTGCTCCAGAGGAGGGGGGATTCCTCTCTGGGTCTTAAGATAGCAATTTTTTGGGGGATTATCGCACATACCTGTTTGCTGAGCGGATTCACCATTTTATAGGGGTTGACCCTGGCATGATCACGTGGGATTCCGTGAGGAGGGAATGTCTGCGAAGTTCTTGGGAGTTGCGTGAATCTACGCTGGTTGATGGGTCCTGTCTTATCGGAAAGGAAGAAAGCGGCGGTTGGTGGGCTAAGTCCCATCAGCCAGCAGGGCTATTGGGTAGTTGGGTCCAGTCCCATCAGCAGCGTGGCCAGTGGGTAGTTGGATCTGGCGTTGTCAGGCGGCGCGGATCAGAGAGGTAGCGTCTCGAGCTACCATGACCGTGTTAGGGCAGGTTTGGAGGAAACTGGGAAGTCTCAACTCTCTCGGGGGAGCAGAAGCTTATCTGGGTTGGCCAGGGGTGGCCGGGGCCGATCTTGCCGACTAGGACGTGCCAGGGCGGGGCTGACTCGACGATCCTGGAGACACCGGGGGCCGAGAAGGGCCGACCAGGAATGGTCGGAGCCAATTCGGCGGGCTTGGAGGTGCCGGGATCGAGAAGGGCCGACCAGAAAGGGTCGGGGCCGACTCGGCGAGCTTGGAGATGCCGGGGTCGAGAAGGGCCAACCAGGAAGGGTCGGGGCCGACTCGGCGGGCTTGGAGGTGCCGGGATCGAGAAGGGCCGACCAGGAAGGGTCGGGGCCGACTCGGCGAGCTTGGAGATGCCGGGGCCGAGAAGGGCCAACCAGGAAGGGTCGGGGCCGACTCGGCGGGCTTGGAGGTGCCGGGGTCGAGAAAGGCTTATCAGGAAGGGTCGAGGCCGACTTGGCGAGCTTGGAGGTGCCGGGGCCGAGAAGGGCCGACCAGGAAGGGTCGGGGCCGACTCGGCGAGCTTGGAGACGCCGGGGCCGAGAAGGGCCGACCAGGAAGGGTCGGGGCCGACTCGGTGGGCTTGGAGGTGCCGGGATCGAGAAGGGCCGACCAGAAAGGGTCGGGGCCGACTCGGCGAGCTTGGAGACGCCGGGGCCGAGAAGGGCCAACCAGGAAGGGTCGGGGCCGACTCGGCGGGCTTGGAGGTGCCGGGGTCGAGAAGGGCTGACCAGGAAGGGTCGAGGCCGACTTGGCGAGCTTGGAGGTGCCGGGGCCGAGAAGGGCCGACCAGGAAGGGTCGGGGCCGACTCGGCGGGCTTGGAGGTGCCGGGGCCGAGAAGGGCCGACCAGGAAGGGTCGGGGCCGACTCTGCGAGCTTGGAGATGCCGGGGCCGAGAAGGGCCGACCAGAAAGGGTCGGGGCCGACTCGACGGGCTTGGAGATGCCGGGGCCGAGAAGGGCCAACCAGGAATGGTCGGGGCCGACTCGGCAGGCTTGAAGGTGCCGGGGCTGAGAAGGGCCGACCAGAAAGGGTCGGGGCTGACTCGGCGAGCTTGGAGACGCCGGGGCCGAGAAGGGCCGACCAGGAAGAGTCAGGACCGACTCGGCGAGCTTGGAGATTTCGGGGCGCACCCATGTTTTGATTTTATCAAAATTATCCTTGTGGCTATATTAGCCACATCAGTACTTACACTATATTTATATTACAACTCGCAGTGATCCCGTCTTTTATTATTTGCGGACACTTTTGTCCCATCTGACACCCTTGGTAATGCCGCTTGTCTTGGCCCAAAAATTTGGTGGCCGGGCTGGCAATGCCCTACAGTGTAGGCTGGCAATGTTTTATCATTAGGAAAAGTCTTGTTTTATCATGATGGTGCAGTAAGTATGCATCGGCTTCAATGATTAGCATACATCGTATATAGATATATATATATATATATAAAGTAAAATTATTCTTTTTACTTTGATAATTATCGAGCATGATGCAGCTTTTGCTGCACCGCTCTTATGCATGAAAATTTTTTCTTATCATTAAATTCAATCTGTATTTAAAGATATATTGGTTGTATTCAAATCAAATTTAATCTAAATTTTAAATTAATCTAAGTCTTATATTTTTTATTCGATTTTAATTCATAGAGACAGACTAAAAGCAAAGTTCAATCAAAGCAGTCTAGACGGAAGGGAAATGAGGTTATAACAGAACCAAGCCGATGTCCTGAACCAGTCTTCTTAAGTTATGGCTACTTAAAAAAGCAGCCTAGCATTCGGATCACTGCAAATTTAAAATTCAAGAAAAGCAGCACCTCTTACAGGTTCTCATTTCTTTCTAGCAGCAAGCACAAGGAAACAAGATACTTATAGAAGATAAGGCAAATCCATGTCATATAGGCTCTGATAATATGTGTATATATATATATATTACTATTCATATTCAGTTTTTTTTTTTTCATTCTTGAAATTATACAGATAATAAATTCTAAAGGTAGAAAAGATAAATAAAATAGGATAGCTTCAACATCCATATAAATTTAAGAGTAAAAAAAAAAAAGAGTAATCCAATCTTTGACAATACATGAGTAAAGCAAAATTCAACTCTCTCTCTCTCTCTCTCTCTCTCTCTCTCTCTCTCTCTATATATATATATATATATATATATATATATATATATACACCAGAACGGGAGTATTTAATCATAAGATGTCTTCCAATTTTCAGCAGAGGATTTAGCTCATAATTTTAAATGAAAGACACAGATAGACAGAGACCCGTATTGTATAGTATCAGCCCGAGGAAGAAGGCAAATGTTTGTAGCTGTAGTTGCTACAAAAGCAATCATTCAAGAGTAGATACTAACTTCATTGATGTAGGACCTAAGCCATGCCATAGAGAGAGAAGGCAAGCGGGAGGGAGCGGAGCAGAGCCGTCACAATCGATCAGAGTCCAAGGAACTGCCTGCCTGCAGCCTGTCTGTCGACATATATTTGTTATTCGGAGCGGGCGGCGAACCTCTCGACCTTGGCGTCGCCGCTGAGGTTGATCCCGACCATGGCCTCTCCGAGGCCGCAGGAGACGTCGGCCAGGATGTCGGGGTCGCTGTAGTGGGTGACGGCCTGGACGATGGCGCGGGCGCGGCGGGCGGGTTCGCCGCTCTTGAAGATGCCGGAACCAACGAAGACGCCATCGCAGCAAGCTGCATCATGAGGGCGGCGTCGGCGGGGGTGGCGACGCCGCCGGCGGCGAAGTGGACGACGGGAGGCGGCCCAGCTGCTTGGTCTGCATGACGAGGTCGTAGGGGGCGGCGATGCGCTTCGCGAAGGCGAAGACCTCGTCGTCGTCCATGTTGCGGAGGGAGCGGATGTCGCCCATGACGGAGCGGACGTGGCGGACGGCCTCGATGATGTTGCCGGTGCCGGCCTCGCCTTTGGTGCGGATCATGGCGGCGCCCTCGCGGATGCGGCGGAGGGCCTCGCCGAGGTCGCGGCAGCCGCACACAAAGGGGACGCGGAAATTGTGCTTGTTGACGTGGTGGACGTCGTCGGCAGGGGTCAGCACCTCGCTCTCATCCACGTAGTCGACGCCGATGGCCTCCAGGATCTGGGCCTCGACGAAGTGGCCGATGCGGGCCTTGGCCATCACCGGGATGGTGACCGCGCGCTTGATCTCCTTGATGAGCCCCGGGTCGCTCATCCGGGCCACCCCGCCGCCCGCCCGGATGTCCGCGGGCACGCGCTCGAGCGCCATGACCGCGCACGCCCCCGCCTCCTCCGCCACCCGCGCCTGCTCGGGGTTCACCACGTCCATGATCACCCCGCCCCGCAGCATCTGCGCCAGCCCCACCTTCACCGAGAACGTCGACGTCTTCTTCACCCCGGTTCCGTCAGCGCCGCCCCCCCGTTCGGCCCCCCGTACACCGTCACCACGCCGCTCTCCAACGACGACATCTTCTACCTTCTCCTGACTCCGAGATCGATTAGTACTGGAGAAACCACAGGAGTGCACCCTGGTACTAAAGGCCCAGTTTGCACCTTATATATGAGCAACACGAACGCACCAACGGAAAGAAGAGAAAGCGAAGCAACGGTCAAATTCCCTCGACCGCTTCTCAAATAGAAAATGATTATATTATTATTATTATTATTATTTCAAATCTCCATTCCAAGCAGCAGGTATCAAACAAAAAAAAAGGCTGGCTTTCATGCACCAGCTCGCTGCTGGAATATTTTCCGACTCACAAACCAAGGCAATAAGATTCGATGACGAGTGGTTTGGCTCACGGATCCTCTGAACGGCTGCCATGTGTTTTACCAACGGCTGCTGTAATATATTTAAAAAATAAGAATAATTTAGTAGCAGGAAGCAGTCCCCAAAACATACACGGCACTCATTTTTGTGGCGGCTGTAATAAACTCGAAACTTTCTCCTCATTTTTTCATGTGGCAATCCGGCGGCCCATTCTCACCGATAATTGGCAACGAGGGCGGCCAGGTTTAAACACTTTAGACCAGCAGACTTGCAACTTTGAAACTTTTTTGAACTTCTGATGCTCCTGTGGGCGACGCCCGCTTACGTCCATGGATTGCGTAAATTTAAAATTTCTTAAAACCTCACTCATGGCCACTCCTGGTTCTCTATTGGTGAGTTCATGAGCTCGCGACCGCTGATTCGATCCGTCGAAAGCCTGATAGTGCAGTGAGCCATCTTGGCCTCGAAAAATGAAATAAAATCAAATCAAAATGTTGTGGTCCTCTATGTTTAATTTATTGTTTGCTTTTTTAAAAAAAAAATAGAAACAACAAATTTTGAAGAGCATATGTTGTTCATTTAGATTCATGAGGATGAGCATTCACGCAGTCACAAGGTTCGTACCATCCCCTTTACTTCCGTTATTTGAAAAGCGTTCATCAAAACCCATAACTATATTAAAAAAATTTAGTAATCAATTATTATTAAAAAACAAAGAGTTTTGTTTGAGTAAATAATACATCGATCAAGGCATGTTTTCTGATATAGATAATAAATAAAATAATTAGTAAATAATACAGTTAGAAAATAAAAAGTTCTAGTCCTAGGCGGCCCTCAGTCCTGGACGGCTCCTAGAGTCTGGATAGCCCCTATTTCTGGGCGGTCCCCTGTCCTAGGCAGCTCCCATATCCTAAGCGGCCCCAGTCCTGGGCGGCCCCCAGTCCTGGACGGCTCCCAGAGTCTGAATGGCTCCTATTCCTGGGCGGGCCCCTGTCCTAGGCGGCTCCCAGATCCCAAGCGGCCCCAGTCCTGGGCGGCCCCTAGAGTCTGGCGGCCCCCAGTCCTGGACAGCCCTCAGAGTCTGGGTGGCCCCTATCCCTAGGCGGCCCCCATGGCCTAGGCAGCCCCCAAAGTCTGGGCGGCCCCCAGCCTTGGGCGGCCCCCAAAGTCTGAACGGCCCCAGAGTCTGGATGGCCCCTATTCCTGGGCGGCCCCCTATCCTAGGCGGCTCCCAGATCCTAGGCGGCCCCCAGAGTCTGGGCGGCCCCCATAGCCTAGGCGGCCCCAGTTCTGGATGGCCCCTAGTCCTGGACGACCCCCAGAGTCTGGGCGGCCCCCAGAGTCTGGGCGGCCCCCAGTCCTAGGCGGCCCCCAGTTCTGGATGGCCCCTAGTCCTAGACGGCCCCCAGAGTCTGGGCGGCCCCCATTCCTAGGCGGCCCTCAGAGTCCGGGCAGCCCCCAGTCCTGGACAGCCCCTAGATCTGGGTGGCCCCTATTCCTGGGCGGCCTCCCAAGATCTGGACGGCCCCTAGTCCTGGACGGCCACCAGAGTCTGGGCGGCCCCCAGTCCTGGGCGACCCCCAGTCCTAGGCGGCCCCCAGAGTCTGGGCGGCCCCCGGTCCTAAGCGGTCTCCTGGTCCTAGGTGGCCCCTAGACCTAGACGGCCCCCAATTTTAGAATGATTCTTATATCAGAACCACTAAACATGATAAACCGTCATATTCGGAACAGAAACTGAGGATCATTAAGCATCATGACGCTTTAAATGATTCGAATAAGCATCATTAAGCATCTTATCGCCGTTTATCTAGAAAAAGGAGATACTGAACTCCTATTTTAGAGCCAGATACCTTTTCTCTGACTCTGACATCCCCACTAATCCTGACATTCCCTTGGGATAACCAAGGTCATCATGAAAACCCTTATCTTCGTGAGCAAGTTTCTTAATACCTTTATTATTAATTATCGATGAATGACCACGTAGCAGAGGTGAATGGAGGACGAATGTTCATCCTACGTGTGGACCTCTTGAACTAAAAAAAAGAAAAAAGAGAAAAAAGGATAGGATAAGAGAGAGGGGGGAGAGTGCGGTAAGGGGACCTTCTTCTTCCTTCAGAAAGAGATCTCATAACAAGAAAGAAATCTGGTAATCCAGCATTAACAGATTGGCGCGCCAGGTAGGGGACCATCGTCGGAGCAGTGAGTAATACTTGTTCTACTGTTCCGCGAACATGAGCTCTAGATTTCTGGAAGAAGATCCCTCTGATTGGTCTGGGGGGCATCTCTCGCCTCCCAATCATGATCTCAAAACTCTTGGCTCTTCTGAGCCAGTGAAATCGAACCCTCCGGTTCCTTCTTCACCGCTGCCGAATCTAGCTATTCCTCAAGATCCACTGTTGATCCTCACCCAACAAGTCCAAACTCTCATTGGGATGGTTCAACAGATGCAAGAGCAGCACTCTAGAGGAGCCCAGCAACGGCTCGAGCTGCCTTTGTTGCCTAGGTCGACTACTCCTGTCAGCCGACAATCAGCTCGAAGGAGATCCCCTCCGACAAAGCCTCTCCGCCCTTATTCCCTAGGAGGGCGGCGCTCCCAAGGCTCCCACGACGGTTCGCGCTCTTTGACCCGTTCCCCTAGTAGCCCACCAGTCGGACAACGACGGGGGAAGGAACCTTATATAGAGCACCGCCGGTGGCGTCGTCAGTCTCCTTCCAGTTCCCTTGAACCAGCCAGAGGACATATGACTGATAGAATGGAAAAGCATCTTGAAGAGCAAGATCGCAGGCTGGAGGAACTTAGTCAAAGGATCAATAATCAGCCGGGGTCGGATTACGATACCCGCCCCCCTCTTACTCAGCGGGTTATGGAAGAGCCCATTCCAAGGAGATTCCGATTTCCTCAATTGGACCCCTATGATGGTACCACTGATCCCCTAGATCATCTGGAGAGCTATAAAGCTATCATGCAGGTCCAAGGAGTGACGGATGCCCTCTTGTGTATTGCCTTCCTGGCCACCCTCCGTAAGGCGGCCCGTGTTTGGTATTCTCATCTTCCCTCACGCAGTATTGACTCTTTTCGGTAACTGGAGAGATCTTTTCTGGCTCATTTCGACGCTTGTCAAAAAATTCCTCGAGTGGCAGACAGCTTATTTTCCGTGCAGCAGCAAGAAGGAGAATCTTTGAAAGACTTTATAACCCGTTTCAAGGTGGCGGCCCTAGAAGTCTATTATCTTGAGGATGCCGTAGCCACTCTGGCTCTAAAACGGGGGCTCCGTCCCTCCCGTTTTACTTATTCCTGGACAAAAGACTTCCTTCCTCTTATGCTGATCTCTTAAGCCGTGCGCAGAAGTACATCCGCACCGACGAAGCTGATTCATCCAGGAGAGGTGCGCAAGGGAGGACTAGCAAGAGACCCGCTCGCCCAGAGTTGAACGAACCTCCTTCCAAAAAGTCCGAACCCTTGCGCTGACCAATTGACCGCCGCAAGAGCCAGACTCCCAGAGAGGACCATCTTACACCCCTCTTAGCACCCCGGGCTCATATCCTCATGGAAATTGAAAATGAGCCTTATTTACGGTGTCCACCCCCGTTGAAGAAGGGCACCGCCCGCGACAGGAGCCGTTATTGCCGTTTCCATAGGGATTACGGCCACGACACTGAAGAATGTCGGAACTTGAAGCAAGCCATCGAAGAACTAATTCAGAGGGGATACCTTGGGCAATACATCCAGAAGAAAGAGGCTCCTCCCATACCAGCTTTGATGGGACCTCCTCCGCTCAAGCTAACATTGATAACACCCCAACAGAACGGATGGTGGGCATGATTTCCCACGGAAGAACCTCATCTTCTAAGAGACCAAGGGGAGGGGAAGAGCTAGATGATGTAATCCCTTCTGGGGAGATATAGCGGGGGGTAATGTTGTAAAAGATGATAGCGTCGTTGTTTCGATGACGGTCACTAGGCATCCTGTAAAAAGAATCTTAATCGACAGTGGGAGCTCCGCTAATGTGCTTACTTATGATGCATTTCTTCGGATGAATTTACATCTGGATTCTCTTGGCCCGTAGCCGTCCCTCTGGTCGGTTTCACTGGAGACTCTATACGAGTGGAAGGCGAGATTACTTTACCAGCCATGGCAGGATCGCTGCCATGTCAAAGCACGGTAATGCTGGATTTTCTGGTAGTTCGGGTCCCCCTGGCTTATAACGCCATTCTTGGCCGCCTCGGCTTGAATACGTTAGATGCAGTCATATCTACCAAGCGCCTACTGGTGCAGTTCCCTACCAGCCAAGGAGTTGGTGTGATGCATGGAGAGGTAGACTCGGTTAGACCCTGCTATCATCTAGCCCCTAGTCCCCAGACGGCTAAAGTTCCTCCGGTTGCTGAGTCATTTGACCCTAGAGAAGTCGAGCAGAGAGGAGAGCCAGCGGAGCTTCTGATATCTTATCCCCTGGGAGATGATCCCACTAAGATCGTACAAATCGGTGAGCTTCTCTTCCCTGAAGTCCGAGATCAGCTCCTAGCCTTCTTATCAGCGAATGCAGATGTCTTCGCCTGGAAAGTGACGGACATGGTCAGGATTCCTCCGGAGGTGATTATTCATCAACTTAATATCAACCCAAGCTGCCGCCCTGTCTGCCAGAAAAAAAGGAGTTTTGCCTCTGAGCAGCAGAAGGTCATTGACGAGGAGGTAGACAAATTGCTCATGGCCGGTCATATTCGGGAGGCACAATATCCTGATTGGCTAGCCAATGTGGTCATGATTCGGAAAGCTAGCAGAGGATGGAGAATATGCATCGATTACACCGATCTTAACAAAGCTTGTCCCAAGGACAGTTTTTCGTTGCCACGGATCGACCAGTTAATGGATTCAACTTCTGGTTATGAACTCCTTAGCTTCATGGATGCCTTCTCAGGGTATAATCAGATAAAATTGGACCCCTCAGATGAAGAGCATACTTCTTTTATCACCGAGAAGGACATTTATTGTTATAGAGTAATGCCCTTCGGGTTGAAGAATGCAGGAGCTACCTATCATAGGCTGATGAACAAAGTTTTTAAAGACCAGCTCGGCCGCAACATGGAAGTATATGTAGATGATATGTTGATAAAAAGCACCTGTGCCACTGACCATGTCGCCGACCTGCAGGAGACTTTCCACAACCTCCGGCTCTATAGAATAAAGCTCAACCCACGCAAATGTGCATTTGGAGTTACTGCAGGAAAATTCTTGGGTTTCTTAGTTACCCGGCGTGGGATTGAAGCAAACCCAGAGAAAATTTAGGCCATTCTCAATATGAGACGGCCTATGTGTAAAAAAGAGGTGCAACAACTCACCGGGAGGATAGCAGCATTAAGCCGGTTTTTGTCAAGATCAACCGAGAGGTGTCTACCTTTCTTCAAGGTCTTGCGTAAAGCAGATGGCTTCGAATGGACAAAAGACTGTCAACAAGCTTTTGAAGAACTTAAGGAGTTCTTGTCCACACCGCCCCTGTTGTCTAAACCAGAAGAAGGAGAGAAGCTCTTCCTCTATCTTGCGGCTTCCTCAGAGGCCGTTAGTTCCGTTCTGGTGTGTGTCGGCGACCATGCCGTTCAAAGGCCTGTATATTATACCAGCAAAGTACTTCATGGTGCAGAAGAGAGGTATTCCAAAATGGAGAAGGTCATTTTTGCTTTATTCATCTCCGCCCGATGACTTAGACCCTACTTCCAAGCTCATCCTATAGTCGTCCTCACTGATCAACCTCTCAGAGCCATTTTGTCACGACCAGACACTTCTGGCCAGTTAGCCAAGTGGGCCATCAAATTAGGGGAATTCGACTTATCATTTCAGCCCAGAGCATCCCTGAAATCCCAGGTCTTGGCTGATTTCCTAGTAGAGTGCACTTGGTCTGAGGAACATCAAGAAGAATTCCCCCGGATCCTTTTAGATGCTGATGAGGAGGATGATAAAGCATGGGTCCTCCACGTCGATGGAGCCTCTAACTCACAGGGGAGCGGAGCTGGTCTCATTCTCGCTAGCCCAGAAGGCGCGGTACTGGAGTATGCTCTTCGTTTCCTCTTTGAAGCCACCAACAATCAAGCTGAATATGAAGCTTTGCTGACCGGAATCAAACTAGCGCATGGGATGGGAATCAAGAATCTCCGAGCTTTCACTGACTCGCAGCTTATTTCCGCCCAGGTAGCAGGGGAGTATGAAGCTCGGGACCCTATCATGTCCCAATATCTAAACAAGGTCAAACTATTAATTCCCTTGTTAGATCATTTCACCATTAGCTATATACCCAGAGGTGAAAATGCTAGGGCTGATATGTTAGCCCGACTTGCTACCTCAATGGATGGCGCCATGGGCAAAACCTACATCGAGTATCTGGAAACACCTAGTATCGAAGCTGCTGAAGAAGCTTTGCCCATTATCCAAGGGGAAACCTGGATGGAATCCTATATCCATATTTGAAGGACGGCATTCTCCCAGTTGATCATGAGGAAGCTAAGCTGCTCAAGCGGAGGGCTTCTAAATTTGTACTGCTAGAAGGGCAACTCTACAAGAGATCCTTCTCTCAGCCTCTCCTCAAGTGTGTTAACTCGGCGATGCGGATTATATCCTTAGGGAAATTCATGAAGGCATCTGTGGGAATCACTCAGGAGGCCGGTCTCTAGCACGCAAGGCCCTCCGACAAGGATATTATTGGCTCACCATGCAGAGATGCAACCGAACTAGTGAAAAGATGTGATCAATGCCAACGGTACGCCTGCATTCAGCGGCAACCATCTTCCCAGTTAAACTCTCTTTCTGCTCCCTGGCCTTTCGCTCAGTGGGGCATGGACATCCTCGGCCCTTTCCCTCCGGCATCAGGACAGCGAAAATTCCTACTAGTCGCCGTTGATTATTTCACTAAATGGGTCGAAGCCGAAGCACTCGCTAGGATTACTGAAGCCAAGGTCAAAACCTTTTTCTGGAAGGCCATTATTTGTCGATACGGCATACCACATACTCTTATCACTGATAACGGCCGACAGTTCGACAATAACACCTTCCGGACTTTTTGTACTGATCTCGGCATCACGCAGCGATTCGCCTCCGTCGGCCATCCACAATCTAACGGAGAGGCTGAGGTTACAAATCGCATGATATTGCGGGGACTAAGGACCAGACTGGATACGTCCAAAGGAAGGTGGGTGGAAGAGCTCCCTAGTGTACTCTGGGCATACCACAACTCCCAGAACACCAACAGGAGAAACGCCGTTCAATCTGGTTTTCGGTTCTGAAGCTGTTATTCCCGTCGAAATTGGCTTACCGAGTAGTCGAGTAGAAACATATGACGAAGTGGACAACCTCCCTAATTTAAGAGCCAATCTTGACCTTATTGATGAAGCAAGAGATCGAGCTCGAATTAAGATGGTGGCCTACCAGCAGCGGGTGGCGAGGTATTATAATACCCGCGTCGCTCGAAGAGCTTCCGTCAGGGAGATTTGGTTCTGAGAAAGGCTTCGGTGTCTAAACCAACGGAAGGGGGCAAATTGTCTCCGAACTGGGAAGGGCCCTACCGGATAGGAGAAGTCCTTCACCAAGGAGCATACCGACTTGAAGATCTAAATGGACAACTAATCCCCCGAACATGGAACGCGGATAATCTTCGGCCATACTACCAATAATGTAATGTATTTACCCAAATGTTAAATAAGCCTGCATATTTGAACGCGTATTTTTTGTAGACGATTCTTCAAAGCAGCTCGGTGGCCCTACAGTCCAAAGGACACCCCCAGGCCGGTATAACCTACCCCTGAGGAGGTTCAAGTCCATGACTTAAGCGGCCCCGAATCACGTTCCCCAGCGGGTAAGCAGCTCGGTGGCCCTACAGTCCAAAGGACACCCCCAGGCCGGTATAACCTACCCCTGAGGAGGTTCAAGTCCATGACTTAAGCGGCCCCGAATTACGTTCCCCAGCGGGTAAGTAGCTCGGCGGCCCTACAGTCCAAAGGACACCCCCAGGCTGGTATAACCTACCCCTGAGGAGGTTCAAATCCATGACTTAAGCGGCCCCGAATCACGTTCCCCAGTGGGTAAGCAACTCGGCGGCCCTACAGTCCAAAGGACCCCCAGGCCGGTATAACCTACCCCTGAGGAGGTTCAAGTCCATGACTTGAGCGGCCCCGAATCACGTTCCCCAGCGAATAGGCGGCTCGACGGCCCTACAGTCCAAAGGACACCCCCAAGCCGGTATAACTTACTCCTGAGGAGGTTTAAGTCCTTGACTCAAGCGGCCTCGACTTAGACGGTTTTGAGTCACGTCCGTAGGCAGATACTCGGTTACCCTCGAGATACAATTCTGCAAAAGGGCCAAATGGCCCCACAATCCTAAGGGCATCGTGCCTCCTCGAACCCAGGATTAGCTCCCCGCAGGGGCCCCTAAACTACCTTAGCGAAGTTCTAGGACTTACATCCTGATATGACACACCAGAAAGTGACCCCGAGATTCGGACTTAATGTCAACTCGTGGACGGATCTCCTAATCCATAGGTAGGAATCAGGAATCAAGCAGATGGAACATTAAGTAACATCAAATAAACAAAAAGTGGCATCTACTCATTCAAAGTCAATTCACTGTAAAATTTTATAAGGTATCGACAATGAACTGATATTAGTTACAAAAAGAAGTCCTTTAAAGGACCAAGTCAAGAACAGAAAAGCCAAGCTAAAATCAAGATGAACCTAGACATCCTCTATCAATCTTCGAGATGCTCCTTCTCAGTGATTGGATTAGAAGCCGGCTCCTCAGCGATGGACATCTCTGCAGCGGAATCTCTGATCGTCACCACTCCATCCGCCACACCTTCGACCTCCATATCAGAGGTCTCTTCGTCATCCGCGGGTCGGAAACGTTCAAGGTTTTTCTAAGTTAAAATGCCGGGCTAACCTCCGTTTACACCTTTCAAAACCCTGAATAAAGGCGTCCAGGGCGGCCTCGTGAAGCTCCGACGCAAAGTCTGAAGAGTCCTTGTACTCCTTGATAGCCTCCCGGACTTTGGCTTCGGCCGCGGCCACCTTTTCTTGGGCTTTGGCTTCGGCCGCGGCCACTTTTTCTTGAGCTTTGGCCTCGGCCGCAGTTATCCTCCCCCGGATCCTTTTAGATGCTGATGAGGAGGAAACCCTAGGGGACTGGGATAACAACCTAGGCACAGGCTGCACGGACCGAGCAACAGGTTGGTCCCCACGGATGACTACCCCTCCGAGGGCCTGTCGACACGCTTGAAGAATCTCCTCACGGGGGGACTCAACCATGGGGCCCTTACCTTTCCTATCTTGGGAGGGATCCATAAAAGAGAGAAAGGGAGAAGAAGAAGTCGACTAACCTGGGCTTGAAGAGATAAAATCGCAGAAGGATACACAAAATAAAAGATTAAGGGATGGAGGGGACGGCCCCCCCCTTTTTTATTATATATCGGATGCAATGCCTCGAGCACCGCAAAGACACGTGGCAGTCCCCCAGTGGAGCCGGACAAACGAAAAGACACTATCCTCTTAGAGATATGTGCCTCCCCTCTTTCTTTCTTTTCTCGAAACGATACTTATCATGTGCTGAATTTTTGAAATTCGAATTTTTTCGCCCTTCTCCCTTGCACGTGCGCAACACACCTGAATACAAGGAACATGGGCGAGGGGGCATATGATATAGATAATAAATAAAATAGTTAGTAAATAATACAGTTAGAAAATAAAAAGCCCTAGTCCTGGGCGGCCCCCAGAGTCTGGGCGGCCCCCAGTCCTGGACGGCCCCCAGAGTCTGGATGGCCCCTATTCCTGGGGGCCCCCTGTCCTAGGCGGCTCCCAGATCCTAGGCGGCCCCCAGTCCTGGGCGGCCCCCAGAGTCTGGGCGGCCCCCAGTCCTGGACGGCCCCCAGAGTCTGGATGGCCCCTATTCCTGGGCGGCCCCCTGTCCTAGGCGGCTCCCAGATCCTAGGCGGCCCCCAGTCCTGGGCGGCCCCCAGAGTCTGGGCGGCCCCCAATCCTAGATAGCCCCCAGAGTCTGGGTGGCTCCTATCCCTAGGCAGCCCCCATGGCCTAGGCGGCCCCCAAAGTCTGGGTGGCCCCCGGCCCTGGGCGGCCCCTAGAGTCTGGATGGCCCTATTCCTGGGTGGCCCCCTGTTCTAGGCGGCTCCCAGATCCTAGGCGGCCCCCAGTCCTAGGCAGCCCCCATAGCCTAGGCGGCCCCAGTTCTGGACGGCCCCTAGTCCTGGACGGCCCCCAGAGTCTGGGCGGCCCCCAGTCCTAGGCGGACCCCAGTTCTGGACGGCCCCTAGTCCTGGACGGCCCCCAGAGTCTGGGCGGCCCCCAGTCCTGGGCGGCCCTCAGAGTCTGGGCGGCCCCCAGTCCTAGGCGGCCCCCAGAGTCCGGACGGCCCCTAGTCCTGGACAGCCCCCAGATCTGGGTGGCCCTATTCCTGGGCGGCCTCCCAAGATCTGGATGGCCCATAATCCTGGACGGCCCTCCAGGATCTGGATGGCCCCTAGTCCTGGATGGCCACCAGAGTCTGGGTGGCCCCCAGTCCTGGGCGACCCCCAGTCCTAGGCGGCCCCCAGAGTCTGGGCGACTCCTGGTCCTAAGCGGTCTCCTGGTCCTAGGTGGCCCCTAGACCTAGACGGCCCCTAATTTTAGAATGATTCTTATATCGGAACTACTAAACTGATAAACCGTCATATTCGAAACAGAAACCGAGGATCATTAAGCATCATGACGCTTTAAATGATTCGAATAAGACAAATACTGAACATCGCCGTTTATCTAGAAAAAGAAGATACTGAACTCCTATTTTAGAGCCAGATACCTTTTCTCTGACTCTGACATCCCCACTAACCCTGATATTCCCTTGGGATAACTAAGGTCATCATGAAAACCCTTATCTTCGTGAGCAAGTTTCTTAATACCTTTATTATTAATTATCGATGAATAACCACATAGCAGAGGCGAATGGAGGACGAATGTTCATCCTACGCGTGGACCTCCTGAACTAAAAAAAGAAAAAAGAGAAAAAGGAGAGGATAAGAGAGAGGGGGGAGAGTGCGGTAAGGGGACCTTCTTCTTCCTTCAGAAAGAGATCTCATAACAAGAAAGAAATCTGGTGATCCAGCATCAACATTTTTGAATGATGGTGATGTGGCTGATGAAGCCGCACTCAATCGATGATGAAGATCACCTGATGAAGCCATAACCAACCAGCAATAGCAGGAACTATCTGACGGAGCTTATGAGATCATGCTCGGTCAACAGTGGCGATCAATCTTTCGATGCGCCCCCAGTCGGCCTCCTAGGTCGAACTCGACTTGGACCTGACTCGGCCACCCGAGTTGCACCCCCAGTCGACCTCTCAAGTCGGACCTGACTTGGCTATCCGAGCTGCGCTCCCAGTCGGCCTCCTGGATCAAACCTGACTCGGCCACCCGGGCTGCGCCTCCAGCCGACCTCCCTGATAAGATCATTCATATAGGGATGACTCGTACGACTCACCTACCACGCGGCAATCCACTTCTGATGGGATCTGACCCATCAACCTTACTGTGGCCACCCACATCTGACGAGACCTAGCCCATCAATCAGTTGCAACCACCCACACTTGACGGGACATGCCTTGTCAGCTCTGATATGCATGAGGAAGGCAAAGCCCACCATTGTCATCCTCACCGCGCACTCTCTGACAGGTGATTATACCTTTAGACTCACAAATATCCATAAAATGGATAAGAGGAACCTCCAACAAGATAAGCCCAAGTAAGACACTCAAGCTAAACAAATACACGTTCACATAGAGCATTTCCTTGCTAAATCTCTCGAGCTTTCTCTAAAGCTCACAACTGTTGTCCAAAGCACTAACTTGAGCGTTAGGGGATCCCCGCTAGAATCATTAGCTTTTGAGACTTCTTGCAGGACCCCAATCGGAATGGAGCCCACCAGAAGATCCTAGGCTTGCTAGAGAAGGTGGTTGGATGCTTGCGAACAATCAAGAAAAGTGATTTGGCATCAATAGATGGGTTATAAATAAAATTAGATGCTACAAAAAAAGGTGTAATCCAACGTGAGTTATGAGGTTGGATTTGTTTCCTTTTGATTACATATATATATATATATATATATATATGTGTGTGTGTGTGTGTGTGTGTGTGTGTGTGTGTGTGTGTGTGTGAGGCCCAATGTGAGACTCCACACTTTTAGGTTAGCTCTTACTTTATATTAAGATATAATTAAATGGAATTGAGTTAAAAAATTATAAAAAATTATATAATTAGGGTTTTGATTGAATTCATATTCATGATGTTTGATTTTGAGTTAACTTTCTAATGCATCCTCAATCATTCAAATCGGAAAGGAGCAATATAATGAACAAGTATTAATGTTAATTTCAAATAAATTACGAAACTATCATTGACGATAATTAAGGATAATTTTTGGTATTTCTATCCAAAGTTTTATATTTTAAAGATTATTTGAATAAGTCAGAAGTTAGTTTTAAGTCAAATCTATTTTTAAATATTTAAATTGATATTTATCTCTTTAGCTTCTTAAAAAATAAAATTCTACAAAGACTAGAAAATCTATTTATTTTAGGAGATTGCTAGAAACCTTTTTGTTTTAGAAGTCAAAAATCTATTTTTAGATATTTAATGAATATTTATCTTCTTAGTTTTTTTAAAGAAATCATAATCTTATTAAAACTAAAAAGTTTATTTACTTAGAAAATTAGAATTTTATAAAAAATAAGAAATTTATGTGCTTCATGAGTTAAGAATCTATGGTATTTATCTCCTTAGTTTTCTTAAAAGAATCACTATCCTACTAAAATTAAAAACTTTATTTAAGACCGGTATCTTATAAAAAGTAGAAAATTTATTTGCTTTACAAATTAAGAATCTATTTTTAGATATTTAATGGATATTTATCTTTTTAGTTTTCTTTAAAAAATCAGAATCTTACTAAAAAAATTGTTTGTTTGTTGAGGAGATTGGTATCTTACCAAAATAGAAAAGTTTATTTGTTTAAAAGATTGATAGATTGATATTTTATAAAGCGTAAGAAATCTATTTGCTTTAGGAGTTAAGAATCTATAATATTTATCTTATTGGTCTTTCTTAAGGAATCAATATCCTATTAAACTAGGAAGTTTATTTGTTTTAGGATATTGATAGCTTTATGAGTCAAGAATCTATTTTTAAACATTAATAGATGTCTATCTTTTTGGTTTATTAAAGGAATCAATATCTTACTAAAATTAGGAAGGTTTTAATTGTTTTAGAAGATTGTATCTTATGAAAAGTACGAAACTTATTGCTTAAGAAAATTTTTCTATAAATAGGGCTCAGTGGAGATCCTTTGATATCAAATCAATAGTTCAGAAGGATGAAAAAGGTAAAGGTTTAAGGATCAATAGGGTTAATGGAGCCTTTGAGCGAGGATTAGTTTCTAGTAATTTTATCTAGAAAGATAAATGGTGATTATCTTTTTTAGGATTTATCATGTTTTTAAATGAATAAATATGTATCATTATGTGATGCTTATTATATGAATATTGCATGCTTAGATATTATTTATAATTACTATTATTATACTTGATATTAATTATTTATTACTTTAGATAAATTGATAAAAATATTGAATTGATCATGAATAATATTTAATGAAGAATGATGAAAATAAATTAAAAATTCTAGATCTAATTATGCTGGATGATTTGGATATCCTGTATGTGCGGTAAAATACTAGCGAATGCCTGGACCATAGGGCATAAATCGTGGTGATACCCTACTTATAGGGGTAAAACACTAGTGAGTACCTTAACCCTGGGGCATAAACCGTAGCGATATTCTACTTGTGGGGGTAAAACACTGGCTTCAGTATTACAGGATTAGAGGATAAGACATCATAAGAACTAAGATTAAAATAAATGATATAATAGAAACTAAAAATACAATAATTCTAGATTATTTATTTCAACTGATAAGTCGTATCTATATATTAATATATTACATTCTAAAAGGCTAATCATTGCTTATTGGACTGTCAAGCTCATTATATTTTATTTTTTCTTTTTTAGATACAATTATAATAGATACATAGGAATGCTGTTAGGAGAGTTCCTAAATGTGCGGAAATAATAAAGAAATTTTTATAAAGTAGGTGTTGAAACTTAGTGTCTTTTAGAATAATTGTTTTATAGCTAAGGTTTATTTTACCGAGAGATACTTTTTAAATTATAATTAGCACTTTATATTTCTAATTATGATATCATGAATGATGCCTTGCATACTGAAAATTTATTTTTTAGCGTGTGGAAAATGCTTTAGATCCATCCAACAGGTCTAGGGTGTTGCACCCGGCCTTTTTGGCTAGTTTTCTTTGGATTAAGATGCAATTAAATTAGATACCACACAAAAAAGTGTAATCCTATGTGAGTTATGCTGTTGGATTGTTTCCTTTTGACTATATAATTTTTTAATATATATATAAGCTAATCAATTTATGAGACCTAGCCTTTTTACTAGTTTACTTTGGACTAAGATGCAATTTGATTGGATTGAATTAAAAAATATAAAAAATTAATATAATTAAAATTTTAATTGAATTTATATTCATGATGTTCAGCATTGAGTTAGCTTTCTAACGTATCTTGAATCACTCAAATTAAAAGTTCATTTAGAAAACTAGGAATGATTTAATTAACAAGTATCAGTGCTCCCAAACTTCAACTAAATTATGAAAATACCATTGATGATAAGTAAGGATGATTTTGGTATTTCTATCCAGATTTTTATATTTAAAAAATTATGTTGGATAGGTCAAAAGTTAGTTTTGAGTTGAAATATATTTTTAAATATTTAATAGATATTTATTTCTTTGATTTTCTTAAAGGAATCAATATTCTATTAAAACTCAGAAGTTTATTTGAGATTAGTATCTTTATAAACAGTAGAAAATTTATTTACTTAAGATTCAAGAATCTATAATTTATCTTTTAATTTTCTTAAAGGAATTAATATCTTACTAAAAGTAGAAAGTTTATTTAAGATTTGTATCTTTATAAAGAATAAGAAATCTATTTGCTTTAAGAGTTAAGCATCTATGTTATCTATCTTTTTGATTTTTTTTAAAAAATCAATGCCCTACTAAAACTAAAAAGTTCATTTGAGATTGGTACCTTATAAAGAATCTATATTAAATATTTAATGGATATCTATCTTTTTGGTTTTCTTAAAGAAATCAATATCCTATTAAAATTAAGAAGTTTATTTGTTTGAAGAGATTGGTATCTTATGAAGAGTTGGAAACCTATTTAATTTAAGAAATCTCTCTATAATAAGGCTTAATTGATGTCTTTGATAACAAATTAAAAGTTTAAAAGGATAAAAGAAGGTGAAAATTGAAGGATCAAGAAGGATGATGAAGCCCTTGAACATCAGAAATTAAGGATTAATTTTTAGTAATTCTATTTAAAGAGATGAGTAACCAAATCATAAGTTAGAGTATTTTATAAATATTTATAATTGCTAGGTAATTAACCATAATATAAGTTAGAGTATTTTTAAATTATTCATAATTATTAATAGGATTTTAAACCTTGGTATGCAACTTAATCATAAGTTAAAGTATTTTTAATTTATTCATGTTTATTAAAAGGGATTTCAAACTTTTGTAAAAATATTGCAAGATCGCAAAATTTATTTTATAGTTAATGAATAATTAATTGAATTAATATAATTGCTAAGCTTTATATAATTAGTTATTTTGAAATAATAAGATTTTGCAATTATTTCTAAAATATTATTAAAAGTTTAAATTCTATATAGCATGCTTATTACAAATTTGAATAAAGTATGATTATTTTTGCATAGCTATTTATTGTAAAAACTAGATAATATTGTTATTACAAGTATTTTATGTTATGAATAAGTAAATATTAATGAATACATAATTATTTTTGAAAATATGTAGCTTCTGGTCCATTATGAAATGACTCTGATACCATATTCTAATCCCATGTTCTAACATTGGGACCCACCTCCATAGGGGAGATCGAAATGCGGTATTTTGGCCCCTATCTATAGGATTAAATATCATACTCTAGCCCTCATCCATAGAGTTAATTATAGTACTTTGGCCCCCATATACATAGTTAATTGTGGTACTTTAGTCCTGTCACAAAGATACATGTGACCATAGAATATAAACATTGGATAACATATATTTCTGATAACATGAATTACTGATAACATCAAACACTGATGATATAAATAAGATGACATGAAAATTTTGAATATAATTATATAAAGATGTTACATGAAAAGTTTTATGTACTAATTAAAGATACCTAAAATTTATAAGCATTGGTGTATCGGTGATATACGAAGTTATGAATGAAAGTCTTTCAGTTTTTAATTATGATATGCTTTGTTTTATAAAAAATTTATAAATCTTTATTTGCTTGATCCACTAATTTATACTTTGTGTTACTTACTAAGTGAATGCTCATAAAACTTTTATTATTTTGAAACGAGACATAAGCAAGAATTGAATAGAAGCTGGCCCTCTATTTTAATTAATTATGTAAAATTATTCTGCATATAATGCCTTGCATGCTAGGGATACATTTTTTAATGTGCGGCGGATTCTTTAAATCCATCCCAAGTCTGGAGCATTACATAATCATTGATGAATCATGATAAATAAATAAAAAATAAAACTAATTAAGATTTAGTTAACCATTTATACATGACACTCGAAGAATCATGTTTGGCTGCTTGTTAATTATATGATAGGCTCTATTTAAGTAGTTGAATGATGAAATTAACTTCTTAAGAGTATGCTTGGATTAGAGAAAAGGGAAGGAAAACGAAATAAAAGGAAAGGTCATAAAATATTTTGTTTGGAAGGAAGGTGAAAAGAGAAGGGGGAATGGAATCAAAGTAATCCATTCCCCTTCATTCCTTTGAGTGTTCTTTTTTTAAACTCCAAATCAGTGATAAAGAGGGAGAGGAAAAATATTTTAGTAATTTATATCCTACTATTCCAAAACTACTCTTTAGCTCTAAAAACCTAAAATCCTCTCTTTTCAATAACAAAAGATATATTTATCAATTCATAAACATAACTTTTCTTCTCCTTTCTCATTTCTTTTTACTAAAGAAGAAGAATGTATATTACCCTTCTTTCCTTTGCCATCCTTTCCAAACAAGGAGAGGAACAATGCTCCTTCCTCTACCTTTCCTTCACTCTCCTCTTCATTTCCCTCCAAAGATTCAAACAGTCCCTAAAGAAAAGATCTCAGGATAAAATGTAGTTATTCATATAGGTAATCAATTGTAATTATCAAGTTACCAAGATAAAAATACCATCAAGAGAGACTACTTATTGCTCAAAATAACTAGTAATTTGTATCATAAAAGGGAAAAGAATACTTCATTCTCTTGATCTCAAACTCTATATACATGAACACTTGACTTTATTGATATTGGACATCCATGACTTCAATACTTTTAGTTTGATGAGCATCTAAAGTATTCTACATTCATGATGTGGTCTAAAATGTATTCTACATTAATAATTTGGTCTAAAGTTCTTCAACATAATACTTTATTATACATTGGGGGAGATCAAATGAGCATCAGAGAATCGTTGGTCCTAAACTTTTATTAGTTCTTATTCTCTAGCATAGTGATACCATTTTACTCTTAAGAATATTTATTAGTGTATTCAATTATATTTCTTTTATGTTATTAATCTTTTTGTTACTATTTCTCTATCCGTAGACTACATGTGTTTCCTAATCATGAGTTATAAATAAAATTAGATACCACATAAAAATGTGCAATCCTATTTACATGGTTGGACTAGTTTCTTTCTAACTACGGAATTTTTATATAGTTATGCAATTTTGATTGTCTAGTTATGCTTGTCTATAAAGGTTTATGTAATAGGATCAAAGTATTAAAGAATTTAGATTTGGCTCTAATTACTCGAGGTGTCACTCCCTAAAAAGGGTAGCTCAAAAGTTACTTGATTTAATTTAAATAATATCTCAATTAGGCATTGTACAACTAGGTTCTAGCCTCAAAAGGTCATTACAATTTTGTTTCCAATGTCGTAGATCTTACTCTTGGATCCAATCCAATTTCCTCAACATGGCCAGAGTAGTCACATTGAGTCTAATGATTCTCTTGAATCACAATTGTAACATAGTAACAAATAGGCTCAAGCCCAACCCTCTCTCAAGCTCAAACCAAATCAAATTAGGATTGGCCTCAATCCTCTAGTGGTATTTGATGCAACTAAAACTTTCATTGATCATGATAGGTACTTATCCCAAGGATGGGAGTGAATTTATCAAGCTATATCTATGGTCCAGTTCACTGATTGTTAATCTTGCATAAGAATAAGATATGCTAATCATGTTGGAACCTTTCATAACTAATTAATTGTTTTGCTTATGCTTCGGCTCAACTCCATTCCATGTATAGCATAATAGGCATGACTATAAAGTATGTTTCCCCTATTATTCTTTGAGATCTATGTAGATTCAAATCAATCAAGGTCCTTATAAGCTTATTTTACCGTCCTAGGAAGAATGAAGCCCAACCTTCACCCAATTTTGAGTTACTTAGCTCAAAATATGGTCCAACCCATCTCATCCTTTGATTCCTACCACCATGGCTTAATTTTCTCATCCTACCTCTTTATTCCATTATATAAATTGATCATAATCAACTGTAACAATACTTAAATAGTACGGTTGGCACTCTAGCTAACAATATCTCCACCAATGTAGCCAACACCCTGATCTTCATACAATGATTCTTTAGGATCATGGCAAACTCAAGATTTCAATCCAACTCAAGCCTATTGATCTTGACCTATGCCAAAAGTTATTAAAACTAGTATTAGAGCATGAATTGTTTCTAACTTGTATTCAAACTAGTATTAGACTAGGTCCAAAGCCCTGCTTGTAATGGACATGTAGCATAAGATGATAACTCTACATCATCGAATAAGATCCAACAGTAAACCTAGCATTGTTAGAAATAATTCAACACCAACCTTCTTTCCCTTAGATCCAGATTGTATCCTTCTACCACCAATTTCAATTGAAACCTAGTTGCTCGAAGTTCATGCTTATCAATGACCTTGCCCATAATTGAGAGTCACATTCTAAATTCAACACAAAAGAAATTGCCTAGCAGCAACCCACTTATGATGGCAGATCTCACATTATCAATTGATTTGTGAATGCCATATTTTCCTTAGTCCAATCCTTTTATGCCATAACTTCTTTCTTAGTTAGATCTAGTTATGTTTTGAATCTAAATAAATATGAGTTAGATGGTGAAGACTGGAGGTTTCTTTGACCATGCCATATGCTGTAAGTGAAAGATTAAAATGACAATTAATGCAAATTGGTTTGATAGATTTCATCTATAGTTAGCAAATTGGACCAAAATGTTGAAGAACATCTAAATCATATAACCTCGTGTACTTTCAAAGGGCTTAATTATGCACATCAATTAAAGATGTTTGGTTCCTTTTAAATAGATTTTGAATGAGAATAAGCAAGTGTGGTGCAACATCAAGTCGATTCATGGAAGATCGTAACATCTTTCTAGCAAGACCTTTGATGAGTGCTTGAAATACAAAATATAATCATGAAGATAGAAATTGCACCATTAATGGTGATGGGAAGAAGCGTAAGCTCAAACCATGAAAAGAAAACTTTGTAGAGAAAAATGAATAGCTTGTTGGAGGTTTAGTGATTGAACAATAGTGGGATCTCCTCGCTAGAGAAATTATCTTGGGCTTTCACCCTTTGTTGCCAACGATTAGATTGGTGTAACGGTAATGCATTTATCCTTAAATCCCTTGGCCATGGGTTCAAACCACGAGGAACGGAAGCTTAGGATGGATGTCTTCACGCATGGACCAATTCCTAGGAACGAGATAAAGGAGGGAAGAAGATTATGAGAGAGAAGAATTTCTTGAGAGAAAAGAATCAGTTTCTCTTTCATCTAAACCCTAAAAATCAGGGTTTAAATACATGCCAAAATGGGCTTAGCCCAGACTCGACTAAAACTCTCATAAACTAACCCAATAAGATTAAAATAATCCCAAGCCCATGTACATCCGTAACTTTATTTAATCTCAACCCTTAGACCCATACTTAACCTTTGGATCCATACCCAACCCAATACAAGTTAGCCCATCTGGGCCTTGATAACACCACACCAAACCCAACAATATTTATCTTGGTGCTTTCAAGGCCTTAGCACGTCCGTCGTGTCCATCAGCTGCATCAATGAGAAGTTGTCCCATGAAAGAACCTTGGTCAGTGCATCTGCTGGATTCTCTTTGATGTATACCTTCATCAGCTCTACTTCATCTTCTTCCACCAGCTCTTGTAGTCGTTGCCTTTCTTCTAAGAGTATCCTTTGGCCACTAGTCTTGCCTTGCACTGATATCCCTTTTTCTGAAGGCCCTTTCTTTCGATGATAAATTCATTTGCAACCAATGAATTTCTTTTCTCATGGCAACTGGACTACCTGCCATATGTCGCTCTTATGGATAGACTGCATCTCCTCTACCTAACCCACCTATCTTTGTCCTAGCTTTCTTGGCTCTCCACAGCCTTCTCATAGATGTAGGGACTTTATTCGCTATCATCAGGGCATATGACACTGAATCCTTGAAGCCGTATCGAATTGGTACTTGCATGTTCCTTTTGGGCCTATCCAGTGCAATCCCAGTATCAGTCTCTGCTCAATTGTATTCTGCTGAACTTTTTGGCTTCTGCCTCCTCTGTCAGTCCTCTCTATCTGAATCTTAAATCCTTCTGATCCACTAGAAAATGGTGCAACTATGTAGGAGGTCATCTGACTAGTGTTGCCTTGTTGCACCTCCTGTAGCCCCTACTGTGCATCTGTACCATCTCTCCTCTGAAGGATCGAGCTCTCATCGAAGGTTACATCCATGCTGATGACAACCTTCTTCTCCAAGGGGTCCCATAGCCATACCCCTTGATTTTACATGGATAACCTAGAAACACCATCTTCTTTGAATTGGTGTCCAACTTGCTCTGCTCCCTAGCACCAACATGCATATATACTGTGCATCCAAACACCCTCAGATGGTTCAGACTTGTCTTCCCTCCAGACCATATCTTCTTTAGAATGCCTCCATCCAACCTGTGTGGTGATTGATTGACCAAGTAGCTCGCTGCATCTACTACATTAACCCAAAACATCTTTGGAGGCCCTGCCTATAGCCTCAAGCATCTTGCCTTTTTCAATAGTGTTTTGTTTATCCTCTCAGCCACCCCATTCTGTTGAGGAGTTTTCATCATCGGAAAGTGCCTTTTGATACTTCACTCCACAAAAACTCTAAAACTCTCTGTTGATATATTTTCCACCATTGTTTAACCTCAGACACTTCACACTCCTACCTGGCTCCTTCTCTACTTAACCTTTCAATTTTAAACTTAGTGAAGACATCTAATTTCTCCTTCATAAAGTAGATCCACAGCTTTCTTAAGAAATCATCTATCAGGGTCAAGAAATATCTAGCCCCATTCCTTACAGAAACTAAAGCTGGTCCCCAGACATTTGTGTGTACTAACTTCAGGGGTTCTGCACTCCTAACTATGCTGACTGAGAATTGCACTTCCTTTTGCTTTTCCATCTGACATGGCTCATAGATATCCATATCTTCACCACTCAAGTCTGGAAGCAACCCTCTCTTACTTAGTTCTTTCATCTCTCTGTCTCCATGTGACCTAAGCAGTAATGTCACATCCTATACACATCCCGAGAATTCTGTTTTATAGCTATTGCCTCAAATTTTTTGGTCACCACAGAGCCCTTCATTCTATATAGATTGTTCTTCAACTTTCTCCCTCTCATCACTACCATAGCTCATTGGAGATGTTCAGAACTTCACTCCTAGCATGACTGCTGAAGTTGTATTCAATCTGCTTCAGGTACCCCAGTGACACCAAATTCTTCTTAATTTCTGGGACATACTTCACACTGGTAAGAGTGCGCACCATGCCATCAAACATCCTCACTCTCACTGTGTCAATCCCTGCCACCTTGCAAGGGTGATCATATCCAAGAGTTGCATTTTCCTCATCAATCTCTATGCAAGTAATGAACCATGACTGGTTGGGAGTGTAATGATGAGAACAAGCTGAATCTAGGGTCCACATCTCTGTATTATTCTGTAACCATCTGATACCACCAAGAGATCATCCTTCACCTTCTGGTCTATAACTATACTCATAGACTCATCCTCCCTTTTCTCTCTTCTGATTTTTTACTTAGGACAATCTCTCTTAAATATCTTACTTCACCATCCTGTAGGCCTGCTCCTATCCTTGCCTCTACCTGACCCTTCCCCCACTGATAAACCCCCTGGGAAATACCTTCCTTGGTCATCTTCTTCCTCTGCTCATTCATCCGAAGTACCGAGACAATATCTTCATAGAACAATGTCTCCTTCCCGTAGAGCGGCATCGTGACCAATGAGTCATATGATGGGCAGTGAACACAATAGTAGAAGTCCTTATCTTCCTCCTTCATCCTGAACCTGACATTCAGCAATTCATTGCTCATTTGGTCAAACCCTGGACCAGCACATCTCCACCTTCTACCATTCAAAGGCTGTAGAGGTGCTTTTTCAACATCAACTTGTTGCATATATTCTTTCATATGTAGAGGGTGTGCAACTTCATTCAGAATCCCTTCGAAATCTTCTCCTTCAGCATTGAATAGAGTGTTGAGTCTGCTAGACATCTCTAATCGCTGAACATACTTTCTTCTCCAATGATATCCACTCCTTATCTAATATCCCATTTGGCATTTTCTTCAAAGCTAAATCTAAACCCTGCTGCATAAGAAGATTCTCTACCCGGACTTTTCACATGGAGAAACTTTTCTTTCCATCAAACTTTTCAAAATCTATTTATGCTACTATTCATGACTAGATCTCAACCAAAAATAGCACAAAAAATTTTAGAAACTTGAGAGTACTTTGATGAGGCATTGCTAAAATTTTTTAGTCCTTTGAAGATTCCAAATTACTTCTTCCTGAACCTGGCTCTACTACCAACAGTTGGAGGTTTAGTGGTTGAACAATAGTGGGATCTCCTTGTTAGAGAAATTATCCTGAGCTTTCACCCTTTGTTGCCAACGATTAAATTGGTATAGCGGTAACACGTTTGTTCTTGAACCCCTTGATCATGGGTTCAAACCCTTGAGGAACGGAAGCTTGGGATGAATGTTTTCACACGTGGACTTCAAGAATTTCTTCAGAGAAAAGAATCTGCTACTCTTCCATCCAAACTCTAAAGACCATGGTTTAAATATGTGCCCAAATGGGGACTAATCCAATGAGATTAAAATAATTCTCAAGCCCATATACACCTATGACTTGATTTAATCTTAACCCTTGGACCCATACCCAGCCCAATACAAGTTAGCCCAACCTAGGACTTGATAGCATCATACCAGGCCCAACATAGCTATTAGATAATCTTAAGAAATCCCAAATATATAGTACATAAAGAGTCCTTAGTATGTGTTTTAGAATCAATCTAACTAGCATTTGAAGGTCACATAATGAACACACTATGATACTCTATGTTTTTAGTGGCATCAAAAAATGCTAGTGAAAATAAAGAAAAGTGCTGCTAATACCTTCAATTGTCAAGTGAATATCATCAATAGTTGTGTTGTTAATTTAATTAGTAACATTTTTCATAAGTGCCACTAAAAGTTATATTTAGTGGCATATTCTAAATATTTACTAGTATTTTAGAAATATTGCAAATGCCTTTTAACGATACTACAAAATGCCTCTAAATAAGAAAATATATAGGAATGCAATAAATATAGCACTTTGAAGCGCCACTAAAAGATATATTTAGCAATATTTTCTAAAAATTTACTAACATTTTAGAAATATCGCAATACCTTTAGCGGCACTATAAAATACTTGTAAATAAGAAAGATAAAAAGAATACAATAAATAGTAGCACTTTCAAATATTGCTAACAGGTATTTATTGCATGTTCCAAATACTGGTGAAACCTTTTTATAATTAGGCTTACATAAGGAAAAAAAAATTACTGGCACTTTCAAATGCCACTAAAAGATATTTAGTGGTATTTTAGAATGTTGATAAAATCCTTAATATCAATAAAAGAATTGCTAACACCTATAAATGCTACAACAAGTATTTTATTTGTAGTTTAAAGTGCTACTGAATCTCTTTTATAGTTTTTCTATATTGAGAAGTTAAAATACTAACACTTCAAAATGTTGGTGACAAAAATTTTATGGCAATTTCAAATACTAGTTAAAAATATATTTGAAACACACACAAACATATATGTATGTATGTATTATATTCATTTAAGATGGCATAATGTATTGTATAATGGCATATCATAGAAGAATAATTATGTAATAAAACTCTAAAACCATTCATATTAAATAATAATTATCTTAATGAATATGTTTGAAGATACCAATGGAATCCAACAAATCTAAATTAATTTACAAATATATTTTTAATCCAAAAATAGTAACACTGCACAAAGAGATAAAACACAAATACTTTAAAGTTCATAAAAAATACAAAAATATAGAAAAATAATTAAGTTCAAAGTCTATTTTGATCAGTTTCTAAGCAGTGCTATCTAGAAAACAAATATAAAATAAATATTTAGATATAATTAGATAAATTTGCATACAAAATTCAAAAAAAAAAAATATTATGAAAATAAATGTATTAAAAAGGTTGAAGGCCATGCAATATAAACCCAAACAATATCTTTAATTTATCTATATTGTCCAACAAGCCGTATCAGGGGATCATGGGCCTAAAAGCACAATCCATGCCAATACTTTACAATAAAGGAGGCAAGGCACCATTTAGAAATAGGTCAACTTCAAACCTTATCCATTCAGATGAGACCTCCTCTTTATATGCTGCGTTCACCAACAACAATATGCGAGCATCTAAAACTTTGGTAATTCAGAAGAAAATATACTACCAATGCTTTTCCAATGACCTGCAAACAATAGACAATTTGAGTATATGTTGCATTTATTTGGTAAAGTTGAATAATAAATCCGATATTTGCTAATATTTTCCTCGAAGTCGAAGAGGACAAAACCTTCCTTTCTAAAGATTATTATATACAGAATTAGAAAAGCAATTCAAGATATCCCATGACTCATTCATCTAACCATTGACTTAACTGAATATTAGGAACAAACATTGCATAATTGTACCAAGTTTGAAAAGCCTATGTGAAAAGGCTGCAACTAAATTTCTGGTTGAGCCAAAGAATACCTTATTGAAAATTATAGATTCTCTAAAAGTTGATGACCTAAGAAAACATTATGAGGTATTCTTAACTTCATTTATGCTACATTAAGTTGGAAAATGTCACCTTTTTTGTTTGCTTAAGCTTGTTACTTCAAAAATCACATGTTAGTGCTTTCCAAGAGATAGCTATATGCAACCTTGATTATATATTTACTGTCTTTGCACCAGCTTCACTTGAGACTCTGGCAAAACTTGATAATTTATTTGATATAAGATCCTTAGAGTTCTAGAGTCATCATCATCTTCCCACATTGACTGCTACATTTCTCGTTGTTATCAATAGAGGTAAGGAGGGGGATAATGGCATAAGATATCTTAGACTTCATGACAATTACAACTCTGTATCAAGAAAATATGAAGACTCAAGATTTGACTATTTTCTACAAACAGAGAATATTGTGATCAAGCTATCTTCAAGCAAGTCAGAATGCTTCAAAAAAAATGCAACAAATAAAGTTGCTTGAAGCTAAGCAGTCTAGTGGTCAGCTTCTCGATGATCAACAGATCGCAAAGCTTCAAACCAAATCTGCTCTTGAGAATGCACATGTGAAAATTAGCTTTTTCTCTAAGACAAAATCCTGACTATCTTTTCCATGCTTATCTGATACAAGGGGAATAAGAAAGCTGATCCTAGCGCCATCTAAATCATCTAATACAAATTTAAATAAGATATCTTGTGATCTCATTTGGGATAGACCATTTTAAATCAAGAAACATTGTAAAAACCATGTGATAACTCTATTTAAATAGACAATCTACCCTCTCCTTCTGTGCCTCTTCATATATATTTCATTAAGAGATGATTTGGAACAAAAAAATGTAAGCAAAGATGATCTATCAAATCTATGGAAGAAAAATCAAGACTTCAGAAATCTGTATCAACAAGAACTAATTTTAAACTAATTACACTCTAAGATGTTGAGTTATGATAATACTAAAAGATTCAAATTAACTTTATGTTTAAACTAATAGGTAGCACCAAAGTTACTCTAATTGAACATTTCTCCATCTCATTCATGAAATGTCACATTAGGCCAAAAGATCTGGTAATTTAGTGACTATATGATGAAGATAAGATTAAAAGTTACGATCAATAGCATCAACTATATCTTCAATGCCCATTAAGCAATTACAACAAGAAAGCAACTATCAAAGTGCAGACAAAAAGGAAACTTATGAGGCCATTGCTCAAAAGTATATAAACTCTTAGCAAGTTTACAAAGAAGTATCTATTTCTACTAACCAAACATCAGAGCTTGCTTTCAATTGACATACATATGCATAAATTTATCTTTTTTGTCTTGTTGTGACCAAATTAATGAGAAATTGAAGATGAATCCAAACTTCCCTTCCCTACTAAAGGTATGGCTAAAGGTATTCGATAACTGGACAATGTAATTATACCTCAAGTTTAAGTACTCTTCTATAGAAGGTGGACCAAGATCAACATCAATGATGATCATCATATGACACGACTTGGTATCTACACTATTTGCCGAACTATTTGTTAGTTTTAGTATAAGCTATGCTTCTCCAAATAATATTATCTCAAATACTAAATGGTATTGTTTGTAACACTCTTAATTCATTAAATTTTAGATTGCTTATAAATATGCATAATCGACAATAACAATAAAAATTTGTGTGAATGTTAAACATGTAGGAGCCTCTAAAATATCAACTAAAAATCCCTCTCATGCTAGAAAAATGAAGTAGGGATCGAAGAGTAGAAGAAGAGAAGGCCCTCCAAATAAAGTCATGGATCCAATACCTTGTCTTTGCCACAAATCCGACATAACTCAAAAAGACTACATCAAAACAAGCTCATCATAAACACCCTAAATTTTCACATTTGAAGAAATAACAAATAAAGTCATTTAATTCAAATTAGAGAGAGAAAGGTGGGGAAAAAATATCAAAACACTTTCAAGAGATTGGCAACATGCCAATTTTCCACATTCAAAAATGTAATCTAAGAAAGAAATAACAAATAAAGTCATTTAATTCAAAATAGAGAGAGAAAGGTGGGAAAAAATATCAATACGCCTTCAAGAGATTGATAAGAGAGTTGTGGAGGAATCTAAAATACTCAAAGATCAACAAAGAAGCTATAGAGGGATCTAAAATCCCCAGAGGAAGGTGGGAGGACTGGTGATGGCTGTCGTGACTAGACAAATTCCAATGCTACATATGAATCCATGATAGTAGAAGAAGGAATGAAGCTCTTAATTTACGAGTGGCTTCCAATGCTAATTGATCATCCACAATAGTGGAGGAGTTGGGTGTGCACTACAATCCTCTCTTACATGCATGTAATATTTGTAAAATCATTACATGCCCTTAGAATCAATTTTTGATTCCTTAACTAAAACTGTGCATAGTGTTGGAAAAAGTTTTGAAATAAAAAAGGACCCCACACGCGTCTTAAATGATGTGGGACGTGAGCGAACGCTGCTAGCAAGCATTCATTGAATAATCGCATAGCGAGCCTTTTGCGCGAGTGTTCTCCCACTCTAGCGTTGAGCTGGGAGGTCACGAGGCCATAAAAGCCATAATATTTTTAAAGCCTATAAATAGAGACTCAAAGATTCAAGATGAGTAGAATTGTTTTGAGTAGCCTTATGAATTCTTTCATCTCATTTTATTTCTAATTTTCATTGATCTTTTCTTGAGCATCTGAAGGTTTTATTGGGTTGCACCTCCATGCGATCGTGTTTGTGGTAGGAGTTTCGGATCGAGCTAGATCATTGTACCAGTAGAAGGTTCGGATCAAACCGGATCATTGTACCTTAGGAATATATCGCCAACAACCTGCATGAAGGAACGAAAAATTGATCCTTAGGGTAGTGTCTAACACGCCAATAACCTGCATGAAGGGATGAAAAACTGATCCTTAAGATAGTGTCTAACACGTCTCGGTCCAGGCTTGATTCATATCATTTTTTTTTTTATTTTATTTATGTATTTAAATTTCTATATTATATTTCTAGCAATTTTTAGGAGAGGAATTTTGCAAAGATAAAAAATATTTTCTAACAGCTAAGGATCAATTTTTTGTTCTTCTATAAATTGCTAGATTTTTTATTATAAGTCATTAAAAAAATTTTCTTTTGTGATTGCATATTTTGTATGAATATATAATGTACATTTATAGATACATACATATGCATACTAGACAGACATATATACCTGTATCGACACATATTCATAGATATATTTAAGCAAAAGAATCCTTATGTAATTATATATATGAATATATTATTCATGTGGAGACATCCAGGTAGATACATGCATAATTACTTTTTTAGTGCATGCTGGTGTAATTGATCTTATATGAAGTAAAATTCCTTGTTCTTTTGCTCAATCTTTTTATCAAACTAGATCAAATTTGGTAATCTAGCTCATATTTGTAGGATGTGACCATGATTATTAATCTACTACCACTCTCCTTAATCTGGGATTGAAACCTACTATGTACAAAACTTATGTTTTATCCAAAACTCATGTTATGTACATAGGTGAAGTTTGATCTATTAAGCTTGTTCCTGGACAAAAATAATCATGCTGAGATTTCTGTCAAGTAATAACCATATTATTCTAGTTCTTATTATCATCGCCGATGTTGAATGTTGATCAGGTTATGTATGGTCTTATTGGTAGAATATTATATGCGAGGATGATAAAGTAATTCCAATACCTGTCTTTGAATTGATATGCTAGACAATTGACTAATAACAAGTTGATGTTCTAGCAACAAAGTGATTTTATTTAATTATTGCTGCTCAGATTCTGAGCACTTTGTTTGCTTTTTTTTGTGACTTCTTAAACACACTGGAATGATTTTTTTTTTAATATTGCTACAGCAACAATTTAAAGATTACCTAATCAAATGCATGTTTATCATAACTACAAGTAATTTATTATTTAATTATTAACTAATTCATGGTGCATGGTTGGGTGAAATGCATGGTATCAATGGTTCTTTAATGAACTCAAATGCATTCAAGAGACCTAACTTTTAGAAACTTAAAAGCTTAGTAAAGTTGACAGGCAAGCTGCATACACCTGCATATGCTCATATTGTTCTGTCAAGCAAAGCACAGGGCATGCCACCAAAGCATTCCTGCACGAGCTATGTGCTTGTTTACATAACAAGGATGCATATGGCAGGCTCAAGGATAAGCTAGATGCATAGCTAACTCTTGCTTATGTCCTGCTGTTTTACAAATTCATGCCTAAGTGAATATGAAAAAAAAATTTCATCCTTGCTATAAGGTTGAAAAGGTTATGTGTCTAGCATGTTGGATGCTAAAAGCAGTGCAGGTACTTTCATTTTCAGCAATAATGTTTGTAATATTTTTACTGATGAGTTATTAAATTAGACTACACAAGATAAAGTGAGTTCTGATTTGGATCATACATCTAGGTCCATAATAAATATATCAAATTTTATTTCCCCAATCAAGGAGCTTTCAATTGTGACATTACTTATTTATATTCTTTCATCTAGTTTTTGGGACGTGTAATGATGGTTTCTCTATAATTTTGTATGTAGAAATATCTATGGTATGTTATGACATGGACATGTATGATCTGTATTTATTTATGCTAGCCTCAAAGTGCTCATTTGTCATCTCACCAAACTTGAGACTTTCAAGTCCAGTTCTTTGTATTTTTTCAACCAAACTCTTCTCATTCATATCATATAAATGCTCTGTTTTGAGTATCTTAAAAACTATTGCCATGAGATTTAATTAAAATTTACTAAATAATCACATGACTTTTGAAATATTCAACTTATTGTTTATCTTGTATTTGGGTAGTCAAATGTTGGTAATTATGTGCTTTGTCAATTTTTGTGTAGAAATGCTGGTATTACTTTCCATATATGATCTTGACCTGGTGATTAGATATGGCCTATCATCTGTGTTGAAAATTAACTTGATTCTACATTTGGTTATATTTTATCATGTAACATAAATTTTGATTTACTTAATATTTGATGATGCAATTGCCAAACCCATGTAGTTGGGACAAGGCATTACTACATGATCTGAGCCTCATAAATGCATTGCAAAAAGCTTATTTTTTATATGATGATGCTTTTGAATTAATATTACATCGATGATGATTAATTATCTACATTTTATGCAATAATCATTCTTTAATAGTTTGAATAAGGCTTATTCATTATGGCTATGATGGTCCATTTTAGAAGCAATCACATTACTATTCAAAATGCATATTTGTTTAATATTCTTATTTGAGATCTAGTTCAAAAAATAATGTTATCTCTTTGGAATTTACTAAGTCTAAGAAGAATTAGGCAAATCAATTAACCAAGGAGTTATCTAGGAGTGGAATCCTAGATTCATCGAGGAAGATGGGCTTAAGTCCTTTATTTGGTCACCAACAGTGGACACCCAACCTATGTGATTGGAGATCTCATGAAGGAGGTTCAATATGATAGAAACGAAGCTGATTGAGTGATCATATTAGAGCATAAATTTTAAAAAAAAATTCATCCCATTCCTATGATGAGTGCTTTATAAAGTGATAAAATAAATTTGTGTAAGGTTGAGTCATACGTACTCTTAATGGATCCGAGGTGCAGGGTATTGTCACAAATATCCTTGGAGGATTCATCTATATGAGAATCGTCATATTAGGTCATTACTAAAGGTTTGGGCTAACCTTAAGGAATTCTCATGAAAAAATAAGGTACTAAGTGCAAGGCCTTTAATATGCGCTGATCGCTTAAATCCAATTGATCCATACTGTGTGTGTGATTAGTAGAAGTCTGAGTCAAGGACCTAATTCAAGGTTTAATCATTATGGTTCCTTCAAGTGTATACAATCAACACTAAGTAAGGTTCAAGTTCACAGGACACCTCATCTATTGAACAGTATAGATACCCTAAAAATTTTTTATATTAATTTTATTATTTTATTATTTTATTATATTTTATTTTTAATTTAAAACTGTTATGAAGAATTGTTGAAAAAAGTTTTAAAATAAAAAAAGGCCCCATGCGAGCATTTAAATGTTCGCGAGACGTGAGTGAATGCTCGCTACCAGTGAGCGTTTATTGAATGCTCGCGTAGCGAGCATTTTGCGAATGCCACCAACGAGTGTTCTCTCGCGAACGCTTGAGCATTTTGGGAGGAACGGTCACGAGGCCATAAACGGCCATAATATTTTTAAAGCCTATAAATAGGGACTCAAAGATTAAAAATGAGTAGAATTGTTTCGAGTAGCCCTATAAATTCTTTCATCTTATTTTATTTCTAATTTTCATTGATCTTTTCTTGAGCATTTGAAGGTTTCATTGGGTGGTTGCACCTCAGGCAATCGTGCTTGTGGTAGGAGGTTCGGATCGAATCGTGCTTGTGGTAGGAGGTTCAGATCGAACCGGATCATCGGATCATTGTACCTTGAGAACAGATCGCCAACAACCTACACGAAGGGAAAAAAACTTATTTAAATTTCTATATTATATTTCTAGCAATTTCTAGGAAAAAATTTTGCAAAGATAAAAAATATTTTCTAACACATAGGATATTGCTAAATAACTAGCATGCACGAGAGAGAGCTAAAGTTTTCCATTAAAACATAAGCATATCATTGATACTTAGCTAATTATATTTTGATGATGTTAAAGCTTTTCACCTTTACGATGCAATACTGACATTTTTATAAAAATATTAGAATAAAAATAAAATTAGAGGTACTCTTTATATATATTGGTAAATTAATGTCATTGTCTCAATATTGCGGTGGCATGCCCCAACTCATGAGAAATTAGTAAAAGTAGATGAAGCCACCAAGGCAATGGAAAAAATTCTAGAAGTTTTTATAGAAAAGATGTGAATAAAAGATATCACCTATACTAATACCATAGTAGACACCAAAAGAATAATTCAATGGTTTCAAAAACTCTATTAAAAAGCTTCATCTCTAGGTTAGTTTGTTGGAGAAAATTATGCTATGGATCCACCAGCACTAACAAAGCTTTCTTCGTCAAGAATCAATTTTTCTAAGGCAATGAAGAATGATGCAAGATAGAAATTGACTATACTATGCATGCAATACCCTAGTCCTTATCGTATCAAATTTCACAATAAAACCTCAATGGATAGATAAATAAGTTCTGACATCATTAAGAAAGTGAAAGATGATATATATCATAAACAAAAAATTTTGCTAGAACAAGACTAAAAGTTAAATCTGTATCTCTTTCTATCATAAATCCCTAAGATGACCTCCAAACCACCCTTACTATCTAAGGGAACAATTGAAAGTGACACTTGATTCCTATAATAAGAGCTTGAAGTTCTAAAAGTCAAGTTAACGTATAGCTTCATTAGTAGTCTAATGTATATCAATATAAAGGATCGCATTATCATGGTCGATATGGCTAGAATTTTGGCATGAAACCAATTTCAAGAATCCCATGTTTAGTGGGCATTTCAATCTATCTTAAATCACATTAACCAAGGGTCAGATGATGAAGTCCTAAAGGAAAAAAAATGAATTTATATCAATGCCATTTGAGGTTATATAAACCCATGTATGAGAGCATGGATGATGACAAGTAACTTGTTAGTATAGTTTAGACAATATAATCTTTGTTATCAGCTTTTTTTGAGCCGACCTAGTAATCATTGGATCGTAGATAATATATTGTCTATATGAAATTGATAGCAATTATATTACCATTGGATGATTTTTGGCATTCAAATTACCCTTAAGACAAATTTGATTCGAGAAGGCCTCTATTGCAAGTTTTAAATTCATAATTAATTTTAAGTTATGAGATGTCATAAGTTTTTATCAAAGTTAGGGCCCTAGAACTCTTTAAATACCTATTGTAATCCCTTCCTTTTGATCATACTATATCAAATTAATGTCTTGAATTTATCTTTATGAATATTCTTCATAGTGCAACCATATCTTATTATAGTGTAGCTTTCATAGTAACCTTCATATGATTCAAAAGCCTCTTCTTTGAGTCAAAAGGCCCTGCAAAAGGTTGATGTATTGTTGATGGATACGTGAGAAGCTTATGAGAAGAATGGTACAATTTTGATTAGATTTAAAGGACGATGGACATAATATAATTTTGATTGCCTATTAATTGTCTTTACTTTTTATACTTTCTAGTTATGACTTAGATTCAAAGCTTTCTAGTTGAAATCATTTTTATAGTTATTATCTTTATTTTTGCTTTAAAATTATTGTAAAATAAAAAAAATTTATTATTATAATTGTAGAGAACAATAATTCATATTTGAGATGGAAAAGTTATTGTTCAAGTTTGGTTGATTTTTTCTAATAGGTTTTGCTTCTTAAGTTGTCTTTTGCTCTTTCTTAGAGCATTTTCTTGTACATGCATCTTGTTCTCATTCAATCAAATCATTGGTCCTATCAATTTTAGATGACATCATTACCCCTTTATCTTATAATAATTAATAAACCCTAATATAGTTATGCTATCCATTTTAATGCAAAATTTTCATAGTTGTCATGCTTGCATTCCTCAAACCATCCAATTGTCACCTTTATTTTTAGTCACATTTGTTCTTGCTTAGTCTTTTAATCCATACTCTTAAATCACGATGACATCTTGACTTTTGAAGAAAACTATGAAACAAAAAGATGAATTTATGTCAATAGGAAGTAATAATTTTGTCTCTTCTCCACTGGACTTCCTAAAAATTCTAAATCCTTAATTTTGAGAAATATGATGGGACTAGATGCCCCCTCACACATTTAAAGTCATGTTATGGAGACATGACTTAGATTATCTATATGACCAATATTTCCTGATTCACCTAGTTAAGAAGATCTTGGCCAAGCCTACTCTTGGATTGGTTCATCTCTTTAGATAATTCTCAAATGAAGACCTTTCAAGACCTAGTTGATGCTTTTATTTAAATAATATTGCTATAACCTAGATAACCTACCTTATCAAGAAGATATAAAAGTACTAGCATAGAAGTCCAATAAAATGTTTTCTAAAGATGTCAATTGCTTTTAAGCTCTAGACACATGAATGAAGAATTTAATCCTTGATAAAGATATCATAAAGATGATTATTAAGATCACTAACCCTATTATTTCCAACATGATTGAATGTCAAACCCATTTTAAATTTCCTCCTTTTGTTTGCCCCAATATCAAAGCCACATTACTTTTCTAAAACAACTAGATCCATCAATCTTCACCAATTATATCTCCTCAAATGATTTAAGAAAATTAAGAAAACTAATCTTGAGTTAGTTAATGCCTTCTAAGCTAATTAATAAAATCGAAGGTCCAACAAGTTCCAAGAAAAGAAGACAAAATATATAAGAGAAAAGTTGGACTCAAAAGTAGGAGTATAAAATGGCTTGTAACATATTAATTTGCCATTTTGGTTGTACCCTTGATATATCATACTTGTAGCCAAAGGATGATATGTCCTTTGAAGATTGATATTATGGTGATTGATTGTTGCTTCTAACCTAGTGTAATTTTTTAAATGTCCCTCTAAATCGAAACCCTATTCATTTTCAAATGTTTCTTCTTCTCTCAAATTCCACAAAAAATTTATAAAGTTTTCAAAAATGCCAAAAACATTTATCCTTTCATGATGAAGAACCCAATTTCAAGCTTGAACCTTACAACTTTGATCTCAAATTAAACTTTAAGTTCATGAGCATAGTAGAAACTAATGAATATAAGGATCCCAAACCCTTTATAAGTCTTAAAGGGCTCAAAAGAGGACAACTAAGTCTCATCAAGATGCCACTAGAAGTGTGAAACTGAAAACTTTTGATGACTTGAAAATGATCCAAGTTGGAACCTTGCTATCTATGGAAGTGCAAGAAGATCTAATAGTTATATGCAAACATGTTAGGTCTAGATCTAATTGTAGTAGTTTATCACTTGCCCATTAATCCAAGAGCTAAGCCGGTTAAACAAAATTAAGAATGTTGAGATTAGAGGCAGCCTCATAGATAAAAGAAGGGGTGATTAATTTAATAAATAGAACCTTAAATCTATAGTTTACTATTATAACACTCTATATATTAATTTAATAATAAAAATATAATATTAAGAGCTATCAATGACTATATGATGTGTTATCATTCTATTAAGTATTATTGGCAAGTGTTAGGCAGGGTAGCTAGCGGAACACCCTCAACACATGATGCATGATGTAAAATAGAAATGTTAAGATTATGGGTATAGGTAAAAATATTTGAAACAATGGCATTTTAAGGTGGGTGAGGAATAAAAGCTCTAATCCTTCATGTTCAATATTCTTATTTTTATATCTCAACTAACTCACTCATCTAAGTCTTTTCCTAATTTCTTATGTTTTATATCAATATATTAAAAGGAACACTCCTATAATTTGTTTTGGGTGAAAATATGTAAAAAGATTGCACTAAAATAAATTGTAATTAGTGTTTCAGACTTGATTTTGTCCAATGACTAGTACTAAGTTTCAAGTAACGACAAGTAAGTTGAATCAAGTTTGCTTTAAATCTTGAGTTTTTCATAAGTTGCTGACTTGTAAACTTGTTGATTGAGTTGACTTACCCAAGTTCTGAGTGTTGAAAAATGTGTCCCAAAGACAATAGTTTAGGCTGTAGACGGTTATGCTCATTGTAATTGTATATGAGCTTTATAATAAATAAAAATATCTTTTTTGGTAGTTTATCATATTTATATTTTTTTATCATATTTATTTTTCCTGTAAAAAGCTCATGTGATGGAGTCCTTAGAACTACCTTGCATTCAATATAGAGAGGATATATCGAGTATTTCTTAAAACTATTTGCAACCAAAGGATACATTGTTATAAGACGACAACGTACTAAGGAGTGTAAAGACACTGGTATGGCATACTATGAAATGTATGACATTTCATTAAATGTGACCCACCTGCGGAGCTTCCTTTGCCAAGGGTTGCTCGCAAAGGGATATGGATATAAATGTCCCTCGAACATGGGATCACCATGGTAGCTTACAAGCAACTCACTGTGCTTTAGTGCGGGACTACCTAAATTTTAATCCAGTGACGAAAGGTATCTGGGTACAGTCAAGTACTTGTAAAGTAGTGATGGATCAAGATGGGGTTGACCTCTCCAAATAGTTTAGAGTAAATGTCACACTATATCTCAACTTAGCAAAACCTTAGCCAGGATAGTTCTTGTGAGGTTCTTATGAGAAGTCACAGGACTTGTAAGATTGAGGCATATTATGGATGTATTGATTAAGGGTTGGCAGTTAAACCCTAAGTCATCCTGAGCATTATGAGGTCAAATGGATGAATTATATGCTAACCATATGCAAGAGGATTTAGATTATTGCTAGATGGCGACTTCGATTGATGCTAAAAATATTCTGGTACTACCGGCTTAGTGTTCGAACCTATGGGGTCACACACCATAAGGATTTTCTTTCTGATCTAAAGGTTGATCGATGATTGAGTTAAGCCAAATATGTTTTGGTTGAGTCCAATTGGATTGGACTTAACCACGAACTCTTTCTTTCCTTTTATTGCATTCTAATTTAAATTTCAAATTTAAATTTAAATTTTGCTAAAATTAGTCTTGAATTTAAATTTGAAATTCTTTTTAAATCTGAATTTAGAATTTAGATTACGGTTGGAATTCAGAATTTAAACCTAGAACTAATTTGTAACACTTAAAGCTAAATAATGTTCTCTTTAACCCTCTCCTAAAGTCCCTCCATCTTGTAAAACCTCTCTCAAATCCATCTTTCAAACCTCTCCCACTCTCTACAAATCCTTTCGTATTCCAAACCTCTTCCCCTTCCCCTCATGCTAGCCTTTATATAAGGGTTATAGTAGGTGGTAGCCTAAGAAGATATTTTGGGGGTTTTCTAACTTAGAAAAAAGTTTTTTACCTTAGTGTGAGATTTTTGAGGATTAAGTAGGAAAGGGTTCCTCTTCTACCTCTACTTGTTCGCTAAAGGATTTAATCAGAAAAGAGCCATGGTGTGAAGAGGCCATACGTGTGTGGTTTAAGGAGCTCTTCTCTTCAACCATCCAGAAGTTTGCAAAGGTAAAGTACCTTATTGTATTTGATAATGATCAAATCATTAACATAAAATAGTTTATGTTTTGCTTTCTAGCTTTTTGATATCACATGCACTACTATTCTGTTAGTTGTAAGTAGATAGATAAATCAATTTGATCGATATATCATTAATTCTGCTGTTAAAAAAAATTAAATAGATTGTATAAACATGCTTGCATAGGTTTTCTTACATTGAGTTGATTTGATGGTTTTAAAATGTGATATTATTGCAACCATATGTACTTTGTATATGCCTTATCTTAAGGTTGGAAGTAGGCTTGTGTTGTCCCACGGCTCATTGGGTTGGCCCAATTTTGGATCAAGCAATGGGCCAGGTCTAAGCTAATTCAAATCGGGTTAATAGCTTAAAAAAATTTCAAGCCAAGCTTGAGCCATTGCTTACGCCAAATTTGAACTTAAGCTCAAAGCCTGGGCTTGTTCATGACCCAAAGTAATAGCTCTTAATTAGTCCCAAATCCAATCCAGATCCAATTCTCAAATTTTAAAAAATAATAAATCTTTTTAATTTATAATAAATTTCTTGTGTGCTACGTGAAAATAGCTTTTCATGTCACAATAAATTTTATTTTACTTAGTGATTAACTAATTTAATATTTTATCTTATTTTGAGTAATTAGATGTGATTATTTTAAATATTAGTTATTTTTGTACTAATACTTAAAAATAAAAATTAACTTCATTAACCTAGTATTTTGCCCAAACATATTATTATGGGTTGGCCCAATTGATTTTCAGACTAGGGCCAGGCTTGATCTCGATTTGAGCTCGAGCTTGCATCCTTAAAATAAATAAAAAAAAATGAATATAAGATCAGCTGGAAAAAAAAAAATTCAGGCTATTCTTAATTATTGGATGCGTAACGCTTGCACTGGCAGCCCATTGTATTTGAATGGTTGATTTAATATTCATCTTAAACACCATTGAATTTGATTTAACTATCTCATTAATTAATAAATGCTGTGCGTTCGGATTGGGGTACGTAAATAATTTACTAAATTTGATAAATGAGCCAATTTACGTGGGTCTGGGTTGGACGCGGACCCGACCGAGCCCGTCGTTGGCAGCAAACAGGGCTCCGCTAGCTTATTTAGCTTGGACGAGCCGCGGCTCTTCGACCGCGAATGCCCGTGGGTTAGTTCCGTTGCAGCCTGCGTCTCGACGGTCCTCGAACCTCGCCTCCGCACCTGGTCTCACCCCGACGCCCTCCGTCCCCGCCCCTCTTTCTTTCCATCGTCGTCTTCTGGGCTCCCGGCGATTCGATCACCGCCTCGGCCTCTCGGGATCATCGACTCCGCCCCCGATCGTATCCGGGTAGCTTTTTACCCTAACCCTAACCCTAACCCTAACCCTAATTTATGTCCCGTTTTTTTAACCCTAACCCTAACCCTAACACTAACCTTTATTTTGATTGTATCGGTGGATCTTCTTTCGATCTACGTAATTGCTTTGTTTTTGTTAAATTCATGGCTGAGTTTTATTATTTGGCTCGATTTAGGCCGTGGATCTCGCAATTTCAAGATGGATTCGCCTTTTATGGTTGGATCTGCGGGAAGAGGGATCGGAATAAATAGATGGAGTTGGACGATGCACGTACGATGTATTATTTGATCCTTCGAGACAGTAGATCGTGAGATCGAAATCTAGGTTAGAATGGGACACCGAGACAAAAGTTCTGAAAATCCGGCCCTAAAATCATTCTGGAGCAACAAAGGGAAAGGGGGAAAATCAATAATGATCCAGAGAGAGAGGATGAAGAGGCCAGACTTCTGAGATCTAGTGGTGGAATTGGAGAGGAATTGGAACTAGGTTGGAGAACTTACCTGTAATAATAAAACAAGGGGAAAATTTATTTCTTTCTCTTTTGGCCTTTCCATTTATACCCTTCAACTGGCGTTTGAAGTCCCTTTTAGTCTGTGTGTCATACTTTGTTAATCCGGCTGTTTTATTCTGCTCTGAATTACACAAATACTGTTCACAATCTCTAACTGCTAAATGATTAATATGGTTAAATAATTACTAGTAAGCAATAAATATGTATGAATAGTACCAGCATATGCTCTTGGGAAAATTATAATAAAATAGCAAGGTAATACCTTGTAGATGGATATTGCAATTTGATTAATCGTTAAATGGACATACCAATTGTTAATGATATTCCAAATTGATGCAATGCTATACTTTGTCTTCAGAGACCATTCCAAGACCAAGATTCTTTTTTACATGGCTTCTGTTGATGTTCATTTGGAAATTATAGGCCGTTTAGTTAGTTGGTGGATAAATGATGTATCCATTGCCTTCCAAATTAGTTTTAAACTAGAGTAGCTATCTTGGGAATTTTTGATTCTAGAGTATTTCCCTTGTTTGTAGTGTTTCTTTTTCCTTAATTTGGAGATGGAGTATGATTTGTTGATCCATTCTTCTTCTACTTTGTGAAATAAATCACTCTTTCTTAAAATTATTTGTGACTAATTGATGGCATGTGCCACTTGGTTTAGTTCATAAAGTTACTGGAGTTTGGGTGTGGGAGACCTAGGTTTGAGTCTTATCTATAGTGTTTTAAGTTTATTACCTTTATGAATGGTGTGGGGGTTACTAGCCGCTTCCCGTTTTCTTTGAAAATGGTAACCCACCTTGTTGTGATTGAGGCACTAATTGATTCATGGTGGTTTTCTCCTTGGGAGTGCTTCCTAATGGATTCCTAGTTGCCTGATGTTTTAATGCTTTAGAAATAAAAGTTATATAAAATTTTTCTTCACATGTCTAGATGGTAACTATGTTTGTCATCTTGCATGATAATAGACGATTCAATGAAGTTTACTTTTCTAAATGTGGTGCATGATCAACTTTGGAGAAAATGATAGATGACTTTTTAGAAAATATAACAAGATAATATTGGTCTGTATTAAGGAAAATTTTGGATCACTATGTATGACGATTGCAACCTTAGAACATAAGAAGATAACAGTGACACTTGTAGAATCAATGGCCCGATAATATGTTTTTGTTCACAGATTCTCATAGAGAATAGCGTGATACAAGGGGGCATCAACCTTGAAACTGCCTCCCTCCCAATCTCTGTTTATTCCAAGGTTTTGCTTGCCACTAGTGGTAGCCTAAACTTGTTCCTCATATTAACCTATTAGCAGATTAACTAAACTTCATTGCAAATGTGGATAAAGCGCCTGCAAATTGGGCCCCAATATTTCTCACCTAGGCCTATGGGTGCTTAGACACATTCATTACACCTGAGGCAAGTGATTAAGTGGGGTGCCAAGTGCCAGATGGGTTCACTAGCGGGTCAGATTAGCTTGGGTTGGCTATGTGTTGTTAACCTGCGGTTTGGCCCATTAGCTTATCTTGTGCCTCAGCCTTCCTGATCCCTTTTAAATAAATATTTTACTAGAGCAAGCCCTAAGGCATAAACCTAAGGCCATGAGAAATAGAAAGTGGACCAGCAATTCTGGGCTCCTCAGAGATCGAATCGATGCCCAGCAATTGGCAATCATCTAAGATGTGGTGTTTTCCTATCTTCCTTTTCTTCTTTCTCAAACATTCGTTTCTATTCTTTTTTTTTGTTTTGGGTTGGTGGTAACAATAGTGGCTGTGGATGGGATAGATGCAACTTCCCTATGGTTGGTGTTGCTATTATGGCTCACCATTGCAGAATGAAGAGGGCTGGTTGTAGCAGCAATGGTTATAGCTGGTGCTTCTGGAAACAAACAACTGCTGTTGCCTGCCCGTGTGGTGGTAGCAGTGGTGCTGCCACTGCTGCTGCTGCTGTCACCACCGCTGACTGATGGTTTGCTGAAGATTTTATTCTTTGTTGCTCCAAGAAGAATAAAAGAAAATAAGACAAGAAGGAAGATTGGGAAATGAATGTGTCTAGTTTATAATCTTATTGTTTCATCTATTAGCTTGTTGTACTTTTATTTTCATGCTTTTAATGCTATTATTCACTATTGTCCCATTTCCTTTAGTTCAGTTCATTATAATATACAATCAAATGGATTTAACATTTTGTATATTGCCCTACTTTTCGAGTTGGTTAGTGATATATGACAATATTTAGTGGTTATTTTCTTAAGTTCAATACATTTATTTGTATTTATATTTTTGTATTTTTTTAATTCATGGGCCACCTTGAACTCTTGGTGCGAAGCTGTTCGTTCACTGCCCAACTTTTGCTTACCATGTTTTAAAAACAATGCTAAACTTTATTATTATTATTATTTAGCTCTTGTGATGCCTTCCTTTTTTGAAAATACAATAGAGACTAGTTGGAAGTACATCTTTGGAAGAGTGTGTGTAAATGTCAGATTTTCTATATATAATAATCACCTCTTTTCCCTAAAACCTCTCTAATTGCCCATCTTGTAGATATCCTTGCCTAAAAATCTTTTCTTGCCCCTAGTCATGGCCCTCTGGATCTGTCTGTGCCCCATTTCTGTTTTTAGGATTGGTTGATAGAAATAGTTTTAACTTGTGTGAGTCCATATGATGTCAAACAATTCTCCATATTCTGCATTTTGGAAATGTAGAATTGCATCAGTGTCACAGGAATTTTCTCCCTTTGGGATACTTTTTTTCCTTTTTATTCTGTAATTTAAGATATGTATCTAATTTTGTGTAATTTGTTAGTCTTGAATCATAATACTTTTTTAATTTGTTAATCTTGTAGGTCAAACATGGTGTTTAAGCAGGACAAACTGCCTTTTGCTGATGTTGACCCTAACCAGCTGGCCTCTGAAGACCCAAGACAATTGGATTATGATGGACAGGTTGCTTCTTTTGAGGAAATTTCTTCGCCAAGAGGTGTTCCTCAAAAATCACCAACTTTAGGTAAATAAAACTAACATTTTTTTTTCAAGAGACTGAGAATGATTAGCCTAGTTTCTTTTCTGACTTTATTATGATCTGAAGATGAAGAAAGGGAGAATGTCTTCGCCAAAACTCAAGTCACCAAACCTCAAGGTGAATTGAGGCTGGGAGGCGGTTCCAGTACTTTTATCTGGTTTTCCATGAACAAGGAGTATGAGAACAGGAATGCTGATGCTACAGATGATACCTGTGCAAATGCTCGTGGAGATACCTCCAGCATGTCACGGGTGACAGGTAGCACCAGTGAAGTTATTAGGTCAGAGCATAGCAAACGGTCTATGAGTGATGATGAAGTTTACCAAGTTGAAAGCAAGCGTCCTAAACAAGTAGACCAGAATAAGCGATTTGATTCTTTTGCAAAAATTCCTTTTAGTTCCTGTGAGGAACTACCTACTTCAGGTATTTCTAGTTGTTTGATTTTCATATATAATGTTTATCTGATCATACTTTTTTCAAGGAAAATTATCCAGTAATATTTAAGATGGTAAATGGAGTGAAGCGAGGCTAATGACTGACACCTTTGCTCTCAGTTGATGCTGACAGGGTATCAGAGAATGAAGAGGCTGCTGCTGTTCCTGAGGATCCTGCTGATAAGGCAACCAGCAGCCACTTGCCATGGATCACAAACAGTAGAAGTGAAGAAGAAACAAATTTGGACTCGGGCGTTACTGCCCATTTCTTTCCTACTTATTTTGAAGAATACCAAAGAGCAAATGGATTCTGTCAAGTAGAAACCTATTCACCCCTTTTTGACTACCCTCCTCGAAAGCTTGTTGCTATTGGACCAAATCATCAAGCTAACATTCCAGAGTGGGGTTCAAGTAAGTTCAAAAATTCTTTTAGGGATTTAGATGATAGTGTTTCATCACCATTGGCCTCTATGACAGGTTCTTCATTGGCTGTTCATCATATGATCGGGGAAGATGATAGTGATAAATGGGTTGGAACTTGTGTCATGCCGATGCCCCATTCTTACTCTTTGGCTTCAGAAGTTGGAGCTGTGCACGCTAAAACAGATTGTAGCTGCCTGGATCAGGATTCTATCCACTGCGTGAGACAGCATGTTATGGAAGCAAGAGAGAAGCTTAAGAGAGTTTTGGGAGAGAACAGGTTTGAAGAGTTAGGTTTGTACAACATGGGAGAGGATGTGGCTCAGCAATGGTCTGAAGAGGAGGAACAGTTGTTCCAAGAAGTTGTCTTATCCAACCCTGCATCATTATGTAAGAACTTTTGGGACCATTTACCTCAGGTGTTTCCATCTCGAAGCAGTAAAGAGCTAGTCAGTTACTACTTCAATGTATTCATGCTTCGGAGGAGGGCTGAACAGAACAGGTTAGATCCATTGAATGTGGACAGTGACAATGATGAATGGCAAGAAAGTGATGATGGTGCGTTTGCAACAGTGGAGGAGGATGAAGAAGATTCTGTAGTGGAGTCTTTTGGAAATCAAGTTGACCTTGCTTGTAATGAAGATGGCCATGAAGAAACAGACATCAATGAAGACATTGATGATGAAGATGAGTGTGATGGCTATATCATTTCTGATAAGAACGAGGAAGGGCTCTGTGATGTTTCTGAAGGATGCATCAGTGATAAGTCAAACCTTTGTCCTACAGCGCATCTTATTGACAAGAAATTGCAGAATGGTGTGGAGCACGATGTCCGGGATGATTCATGCATGTCCTATGAGGGGCAGCACAGTGGGGCTGACTCTGGTGGTGGTGCAACAGATAATCTTGACACACAGCATGGTCTGATCGGGGACCACGACAACCTGCTTGAGTACAGGAATAGTGGTATAAGCCGAATGACAGATCATGGGTTCTTTGATGGTCATTGTGACCCAAAAACATGGGATATCAATTATAATACCCATGGAACAGAGAAAGATGACTTTTTGTCAACATGTAATGTGATTGAAGAAGTGTTTGGGAAGGAAGCTTGGGACAATGATACGAAGGACAATCATGGTATCATCGAGTCTTGACAACTGAGCGTGTTGTGCTGCTGTCTTGGGATTTTGCTGTCTTAGATTTTATCTCACCCACGATGGGCTTGGCTTATCGCCCTGCAGTCTTGAAGTTCATGTGGTATATTATGGCGGTTGGTTCAGTCTTTCTAATTTTTCACTGTACATTGTTGTTCTTGTAAAGCTGTGTTCAAATATGAGGGTCGTAAAGATTGCCCTCGTGGTTTACGTCATCTGAGTTATCTTCACTTATTTGTAGGGCAACCTTTGCATCATGATAACCTTTTCTGCAAAGAAGGATATATGTGTTTAGAACTTCACAAAATTTTAGCAGTCACTTTTTACATTTGTCTGTCTGTTCAATGGAAGCTCTCTTATAGAAATCTATTCTTTATAGTACCATTACTGTTAGTGTTTGCTGATGTTCCTACTTTGTGCTTGCATATAGAGACAAGACGAGAGAATTTATTGGTTCTAATGCGGAAAATAAAACCTTAACGATTTCCCTTTTTTTTTCTCTCTCTCTCTCTTTAAAAATCTCAAACGCTCTATGACTCTGCTGCGATTGGGTCATCCAAAATATTGATTTGGAAATAATTGCTTACTTGGCAAGAAGCGAGGACTGCGGGTGCATGACATGCATATGGAAAGGATTAAGTTAAAGAGTGTATTTTTGTCTTTTTAGATGTCTGTCAATAAAAATGGATAGAAAGAATGGAATCACAACAAAATGTAGCTTGAAATATTTAATTGTAATTATCATGGCACCAAAGTTGAGGAATCTCCTCTCTAAATTTTATCTCCGTTTATAAATTTTGAACACTTAAGGATCAAACTTGGATGTTTGCCATCTTGTTGGCATATATCCAGTCATTAATCTTAATGAGTGAGATGATGATTATAATTAATAACAAGAAAATTTAGCAGAAGAGGTCAATCAGGGACTATGGCAATTACAATTGAGTTGGTTCTAATCAAATAAGCTGCCATTTCAATAGCAATAAGAAGAAGACATCCAATCATTAACCTTAATGAGTGAGATGATGATTATAATTAATAACAAGGAAATTTAGTACAAGAGGTAAATCAGGGACGAGGGCAATTACAATTGAGTTGGTTCTAATAAAATAAGCTGCCATTTCAATAACAACAAGAAGAAGACCACAATAACCTGTGGCTGTCACTTCTCTGCTATTACACAACAATAACACAGCCTGGATTAATTTATTACCTGGACTGTCGGGAAAACCTGGTTCAACCCTATGAAAGCAGGACTAATTCATAAACTTGGATAAAATCTCGTTCATAACTTTGATGCAAACAAGTACAGTCAAACCTGCATTAAAGTAACTCATCCTGAAACAGAACCAAATCAAACCCTATCTGATTATCAATTAGTTGCTTCTCTGCATTTATATCAAAAATTTTCCATGGAATAACTGATATAAAACCATCAGCAACACTTTATCAGCAGGGTATAACTAAGAGAGAATAGGACCAACCCCTAACTGCATGTGGAGAAACCTAAATTTGGCTATGAATTCAACATCATCAATTTCAGCTATAACATTAAAGTGAGTTAAAGGAAGAAGCAGCATATTACAAACTTCATTGTAACACAAGCTAGAGAGGTTCATAACAGCTAGTCTGTGTTGATCAACATACAAGGTCTTTGATATCTCGAAAGACAAATCCAAATTACAAGAGCCATCTTTTATATGGTTGCCAAGCCCATGCCTAAAATGATTACAATCACAATATGATGACACAATTACAAACCCAAATTAAGATTGCCTGTAGGCATTATCCTCTCCACACAAGGCTCCATCCTTCCAGCTTGCTTGCAGGGTCTTCCCTTCCTTCGTTTTTCCAATTGGTGCTATTGACACCAGACGCGTACCTCCCATTTCCTCTTGAGCCATTTCCCTTAGGCCTGCAACATTTCAGGGTAAATCAAGGAACATAGGACAAAGATCATAGAAGGTGCCACCTGCCACTCTCCTTTGGAACAGAAGATGAGGGGGATGAAGGTTGAGATTCCTATACCACCCGGTTTTTTCAAGACTGCATGATTTCCATCTCTACCTCATACTCTCCTTCAGTCTTCCAGGAGATCTTCGATTGAGCTTAGGGGCCAAGACACCACATCTAATATCAATTTACATCCATTGGGCCATTTGGTAATGGGCCAATATCAATTGCATAGGCTACCTTGTAATTCACAATAGTGAAACATGATTTTCCCAGTTCGCACATCTCAAGTTACAAAATGAAAGCCGCAGCACACACAAGGAATGCTTGACACCTCCCACTTACAGCAGGAGCACCTTTGTTCATTTAGAATCACCTCAAACCTTCCTTCTCAATTACCTCTACTCTACAATCACTGGTTCAGTAAACATTATAATCACCTAATTTAAGGCCAATCTCACATGTATTTCATGACCACAGGAACCAATTTGCCCTTCCAATGGGAAGCCATTCTCTTTTTGGCTTCCGTCTCCACTATCCATTTTCTGCTTCATGACATCCAACAAATCAAGAACTGGTCCCATCTACACTCAGAAATCCAAGCATTGAGTGACTTTAGGAAGGTGGTTCTTTGTGTATTGACACTTGGCTATCATGTCAAAGTGAGACCCACTCCACAAACCAATATTTTCAGTGGTTACACAATTGAATGCCTCTCAGGTAGCCTTTCTAATTTGTTCCATCACATTTTCATGGTTATCCTTTGTTGAAGCTCTTGCAACCTACCATGCCTTCATCTTAAACCAGTCTCCAGGAAACTTTGTCTGGAAGTTTTTGTAAAGGTGCCTCTCGTGGGTGCATACCACTTCTTCCGATCACTTCATCTGATCTGACGCAACACTGGACCTTCTGGAGTTCCATTTGCTTCCTTAAATGCCACCAAAAACCACATCGAGCTATTGCTATATCCAGATTCTACTATATACCAAATGCGACTGGAAATAAAACACCATTTCCATCAAGTGCTATGGCAGCCGTCACCATGACCCTGATCTTTCCCTTGAGTGACAGCCATGCAGGCCTACAACAGGCTAAGAAGCCCATATCACAATTCCCCAGTAAAACAAAGAGGCAGTGAGAGCAATGATTGCCGGTCACAGGACCCAGCTTCAGCTTCATTAGACCACCTGTGTTTCTTCTGAGAAGCACCTCCTTAAAATCTTCCATTCTCAAAGGTCTGCCCAGGTGCCAGTTGCCATATATTATGGACATGACAAGGTCTTTTCTTCATCAAAGTTAATGATATGTAAGCTCAAGATGATGTAACTGCACTAGTCTCCTCAGTTCAGCAGATGCCAATTCCTAGCCAATCAATCAACCAGTACCTAACCAAAATGGTAGCACATTCTTGTTGCCATAGTTGTTCATGGATAAGCATGCATTCGGCTCCCTCAATTTTTGACCTGCACAATCAAACACCACACATATTAATGCATGCAATATTACTCATAAACATTATACTGTAAAGTACTGATATTTCCATTCTAGCACTTGAAATGTTTGATCATCATATAATAGTGAAGCATGGAGCCTCCAAGTACAAGCTTGATACATCCCACTGTCATGCTGTCTGGCTTAGTTTGGGGAACAAATACATCAAATTCATTCAAGATAGCATACTGATCCAGTGCTACCTTGAACAGATCTTGACTTGCATATTATGCCCCATTGAACATGTTGGATTCTCATTGTCAATCTCATAAATCTCTCTCATATTCTAAGCCATTATTATCATCATCATTAGAGCCATTACTATAAATACTATGATAACCATGCTCAGAACCATTAGCTTCATTATCTGATTCTTGCCCCTCTTGAAACATATTTTCATCATATACCCCAACACAGTAATTATTGCCAACAACAACAGCTGAACCATCAATCCCCATTGCAGCTGCACCCTCCCTTCCATTCTAAGTTCTAACTTCAGTTCTCCCTTGGGTCATCCACTCGAAACTCTTTCTGGGTATGTTGTAGACTCAGCACAATGCTTCACAACTCCTTTTCTGTTTGGTGTTGGCTCTCTAGCATTGAATGAGCAAGTGGCATGGTATTGGACTTCGCTGACACAAATAAGAAGTAATCCTTCAGATCCTTGAACTCAAACTCATCAACTTCCAATCTGTAAATAGTGTCATGTAGGGCTTAGTGATAAATGTCTAACCCACAAACCAAACCTTTATGGTATCATCGAACTTCTAATTGAAGGTAGGCACTATCTCATCACATGGGTCTTTGTAGCAAAGGCAATTGGCATTAGCTACCAACTCTTTGTCTCTCACAGTAATACTTCATTCTTGTAGAAGTTTTCTCTTAAATACCCTCCAGATTTCACCTTCAACTTGAATAGTGGCTGCTCCATTATAAGGCTATACATGGAATCAACAAATGTTCAATTTGTTAGCATTAGATAATCAAGATGTAAAGACATAGCATGACACGAGAACCTACTGTTGTATTTCCTAGAAACTATATTCCTATAATTGATGTTCAGATTTAATGCATCAACTCTCAAATTTCTAACTAGCAGTGAAGAAAAGATTACGGGAAAGACAGAAATAGCTCATCTACAGTGTAAAACTGTGCCATCATTCTTTCTTTCTACAAATAGGGCTAATAATATCTTATCTGAGCACTTCAATTTTTGGGAGCTTTGTTTTTGGAAACTTGAACACAAGATGGTGTGCACAAGACTCAGTTGGCACCCTAAATTAAGTTTGCTGCTTACAATGACCAAGACTTTGGCACTCACACAACTTTTTGGAGTTTATGCTCAAAAGACATTAAGTGCAACTTGGTACTTTAGCTTCTATTTCAAAAGCTAAAGATATTTATTCTTAGAGTGTCTATACACTTCTAGTTAAGTGACACATTTTTTAATGTAGTATGGCATGAAAAGCAAGTTTTTTCTTTAAAAAAACTATGAATTAATCTTCCTTGTCTAGTAGGTAACTTATTTTATATAAATTATTAATAAAACTCATTGAAATATTTTATATTATATTGAAGAATCCCAGTATGGATCATGAGTTCTAAACGCAGGACAGTCTGGGAGATTTGGCAACCAATCAAGCATCTAGCCATCAAAATTCTTATTCTCGATCAATAAAAAGCAAAGAAAATATATAATTGTGTTAATTCAGATAGATAGAACTCTGTTGATCATTTTATATTGTTAAATTTCATAGTTATTTCATCTATAAATTTCAGAGTTAGAACAAATGGCATTTCTAACCTCATCCCCTAACTAGGTTCCTTAATTCTATGTCACTTTTCACATGATCAAGCTATACCCTGGAGATTACACATCTATTTTCACATATTATACTCCCTAAGTTAAAAAAGGGCGAGTAAGAAGGAGAAAAAGAAAGAGGCAATCCTTTCCTTTTTTGTCTATCCTACTTCTGTAATGACACAGCATATATTGAGAATCAACAGATTTCCTGTGATATGGTTCACTCTCAGAAATATAAAATCTATAATCGCATATATTATATTTGCAATGTTATGTTACTTTAAAAGACAATTATTACATTAAAGCTCTTGATAAAGATTTAAGAGTAAAAGAAATGAAAGATTGATTCACATGTTATGAACAAACGATGAAGTTTAAAAGAAAAAAGGTAGCAAGTATGATAGCACATAGTAGTCAACATACGAAAAAGTGTGTTTAATCTGCATCTAACGCATATATTAACTTCAGCGAAAAAATCTGCTCCCAATTATACTCTATAGAGCTTCATAAGACAACTCATCCCTCACGTCTTTAGGTACTAAATCCTGCATGTTGATCTTAAATATTATAGATGTTATCCTACAGTCAGTCTTTCCATGAAAAGGAAAAGAAAATGAAGAAATAACACAAACTAAATCATCTCCAAGTTCTTAACTATTTCACTGTCACTTCTATACGAGCACAAATGCAATATACGCTCTTCTAAAATGTAGTAGTTTTGAAGAATTTTATAAAATCCCTAGAATACCATACATGGTTGGAATTGTAGTTGCAAAAACTATTTCTGTTTGATTTTCTATAATTGAAATTGCAAATGCAATTAAAATTATTTGGTTGTTTGATGTTAAAAGAGATCTAGTAACCCTACAAATGACCTAGTATCGTTATCCCTTGAAAGAATGAACTATTTATTTTTGCTATTATAATATAATACTTATCATATTTTTAATTATAATAGAAAAATAATATGACTATTAAATTATCATTGGATTATTGTAATAATTACTAGAGTAATCATATCACTACAAAATAATTCAATACTATATTAAATAGATATATTATTATAATCATAAATAACAAATCTATCTGATAAATTGTATGCCTTTATCTCTTATGAGAAATAAATCTCCATATTCTTAGTCTTTTTTCAAATCCTGATCTATATGTTCTTCAACCTTGTGTGTTTGGATGCACTTGATTTTTCACAATCTTGGGCCAGGTCATTATAAACTTGCTCCTTGTGCTACAAATTGTCCTTCTTAGGGTATCCTTGTGTTCATAAAAGATATAAGTGCTTTCATCCTCTTCATGATCAACAGTATGTGTTCTGATGTAACTTTTTCGAGAATACACCTTATTACAGTGATGAAAGTAAAAATGGTAAGAGGATAATTCTTTGCCTCCAACCAGTCTATGAATACTTCTGTGGACAATATTGTTCTTGTTTCTGTTCCTCAGTCTTTATCCTTTAATCAATCTAATATGCAGAAACCCCTAGAAGTGTATGTTAGGAAGAAAGGTATGCAACCACCAACAAATCTGTCTGTCTGAGCACCAATCTCTATCATCATCAAAAGATCAATTAAAGCAGTTGAACAAGGTAATATTCCTATTGCTCTGTGTAAAGGCACAAGGTCTTGCACTCAACATCCATTTAGTAAACAATTTTCCTTTCCTAATTTCTCAATTTCTTATCATCAATTTGCACTCTCACTTCTTTTGTCATAGTTCCAAAGTCACATCATGAAGCTTTGGATCAAACTGACTGGCGAAAGGATATGGAGGAAGATGGTAGCTCTTCATCATCAATAGATACTCACTAAATTACCCCATGGAAAACAAGTTGTTGGTTGTTGTTATGTCTGCACCATCAAATATTTACCTAACAGAAGCATTGAGAAACTCAAAGCTCAATTTGTAGCAAATTGCATCCAAAAGTCTATGGTATTGATTATAATGAGACTTTTGCTCCTATGGCAGACTGCATTCTGTTCACATGATCTTATCAACTATTGTTAATTTAGATTGGCCTCTCTTTCAGCTGAATGTAAAAAATGCATTTCTACATGGAGTAATGGAAGGAAGTTTGCATGAAGCAACCTCCATGGTTTGTTGCTCAGAGGGAGTATGGTAGTTTTGGATCTAGATCTATATATATGTCATAGATCTAGATCCAACATCAAAAATCACAAACCTTAGAGACTTACAGTTTTGTTGATTATATTATTCAACAGATGAATGCTTGTGTTCATACAATAAAAAGTAAAGGAAGAGCGAAAAGAATAGCAAGGTAGATAAAAGAACTGAGGGAGGGAAATGAGATAGGTATATATTGTTATCTAATTTGGCCAAACATTCATCTCAATATTTAATGAAGTTAGGGCATCTGCAGAAAAATTTAGAAGTACAAAAATATCCTCAACTAAAGGTCTGGTTCAACATAAGTATATAAAAAAACCAGTTAGCTCTAACCGTGCATCTATAAATTGACATTAATAAATACATAGTTATTGTAATATAATTATGATTATCATCAAAATATGATAAAATAGATTACAGTCAGAATCATTACAAGACAATAATAATAATAATTAAATGTCTTATGATCATAATAATAGTTACATTATTAAATGGTTATAAAATTATAACAATAACTATTATAGTTATATAATACTACAAAATTTATTTGATATTATAATATTTATGTATATTAGTATAATAATAAGTTTATATTTTATAAAACATTTATTAAAATAATTAAGAAATATTTAATATGTTACAATTATATCTTACTACTATAATGGAAACTCTCTCATTTATAGTCCACCCCAATTTTACTCCTCTTTTTTAATAAATTTTGGCTATTGAAAGACCCATTGCATGTTTTGTTATCCCTTAAAGCATTTCGGGCTCTTAACTGCATGCGCTGCATGCACACAATACCAATAATGATAAAATTTCAATAGCTAAAGAGTGGTGAGAGAATTCTCCAAAAGGCAACTTCCAAATACAACTTATCATTGGACTCAATCAATTTTTCCTGTAGTTCCAATTGTAGGATTTGGGCCCACTTTTGTGATGGACATGTAGCTTCTTGTTGCAATCATAGGCAACCAAATGGTTGTTTTAGATGCCTTGCAATTCAATTGCAGCATTTTCCATTGTAACTTGCCCAATTGTAGGCAAACAAACAACCCTTTAATTTTCTACAACAAATTTCTTATAGTTGAAATTTAATATGAAAATAAGTAACTACATCTTCATGCTACTATTTGAGACGACCCTAGGAGCGTTGACAATGCACCATTATAAGAGTGACACAAAGTTGATCCAAAACTCATTACCAACATTAAGGAACTAGGTGTCAATGAACCACGCAACCAAGATCCACCCTACTAATAAGTTCACCATGTGACTATTGATGCAAGATTGACCACAAATGCAAAATAACAAAAATGAATAGACCCCTCCTTGTAGGTGTCTTGCAGTATCCAATGCACATGAGATCCACTTGTCACTATATGACTCATTATTTAACAAATAAGCATGAAAAGTTTTATGCCAAGAACAGGATAACTCCTAATATAGTTAATAAAATAAAAGCTATTTGGAATCAATTTGTCATTGATTGTGGTTAATTTAGAATCCACAACAACCAAATGCATACACAAAATAGCAATGTTGAGGCCCCTCTGCCTCTATCTAGTTTATTTGCAGCAATAACAAAGATATCACAAACCCTTTGTTAGACCTAGGGCAACCCAAGAGGGCGAGGGGGGTGGGCCGAATTGGTTTTTTTCAAAAATTAAACTCAAATCAAAACTAAGCATTTTAAAACAAGTGAACAATTTCAAGCTAAGCAAAGATGCAATATACAAGAACAAGCAATAATAATTGCAAGAAATGTAAATATGCAAGAAAGTAAATGGGGTACAAGAATTTATAATGGTTGGGCATCCCTTGCCTATATCCGCTACCCAAGACCCTTCTTGAGATTTCCATTACACCAATCCTCTTAATCAGGTAAGGATCAAACCCTTACACACTCTTTTTACCAGGATTACAAGGAACCCTTACAATCCTTTTCTAGACTAAACATGAACCCACTCTCTCCTTTACATGGACTAAGAAGGAACCCAATCTCTCTTTGAATGAGAGAAATAGAATCAAAACACTCCTCAGGAATGTCGATACATAAAGAAAGCTCTGAACTTGGGAGAGGAAGTATGCACACTAAGCTCAAATCTCTTTTCATAAAGGTGCACCAATGATTTTTAATTCATTTTTTTTATGTTAAAACCAGCCACAAACCCATCATTTTATAGGCATTCCAAAATATGATTGTTGGAACTCAAAGGCAGCTCTAATGGTCAAATAAAAATGTCCTTTAAGACTGCTAGAGCCCTATGGTCGACCGCCCTAGCCTGTGGCTGTCAACCACTAGGCTATAGTAGTTCTCTACTGCGGTCAATTTTGATCGATGGTTTTCAGGTTCGGTCGACCATCCACTCCTAGTTTTCGATTTTCATGGTCAATTTTCATTAATTTTTGATTCAAAATCTAATCTAATTCATTTTTAAGAAGTTTGAGCCTTATGTACTTATTCTCCTATCAAATTCTACAATGAGTCCTTGGAAAAAATAAATTTATAATATACAATCATTCCCCTGGACATTCTTGAGTTGGATGGTATTTGATCTTATCTTGTTCTTCTTTAACATAGACTTCTTGCATGCAACTTGAGTTCAAATATATGTCGGGTGATCTTTTGGTCATGTCTTAATTTATCGTAACTATAGTACCAATCTCATCATCACAAATTCAAGTATTGCATTCATCCTTTAATCAATGTTTTTCTTATTATCAAAATACGCATTATTAAATCCTTAAATTCAACATCCTTCCTTGCTATGAAGCACCAGAAACCACAAGGAATTGCTAAGTTGGTAGAATTAGCTAAAAATCAACAACATTACAGTTCCAAAAACAAAAAAATCAATTCTTTTGTATGCTTGAGGATCCTTTTAATCATCCATCACAAGCATATAAACTTCTGGCTATATAAGCCTCATGTGCCCAAAGACAAACTAGTAACCTACCATATTTTTTTTGAACTGTATTTCTTATACCCTCTATCAAATGTTCCATTATGCACCATATTCTACATCAAATTTCTTCATCTATAGTAGCATAGCAGCCGACCAGAATTATCATGTTGTCCTCCCTTAGAATTTTGACGGTAATTCAGAGTGTGTAGAAGATTCCTTCACTAATGGTCGCTCATAATATTCTCACAGTCCAAGCACAAACAATCTTCAAATTATGCACAACGTACTTTCTGTTGCTGTGTTCTTTCATGAAATTGACTTGGGACTTGGGAGCTATCCTAATCAAATAACCTTCGTCAGAATTTGATTAGTATAATTAATTTCAGCGATGATGCATAATTGTTGCTTTATTTCCAGAGGGAAAATTCTCAGAAATAAAGCATAAAATCAACAAGAAAAAAAAAAATAAACCAATAGTTTCTGTCAGCCAGCCCTTTAATCACACCAAGCATCTTGCCTCATGTCAACCTTCTTTAACATAGGTCCTAGCCATTCTCTGTAATCTGTACCACATAATTATTTCGAATGCATGGGCAATTCACATAACAATGAAGCCTTTCTTTCTACTTTAGAGTGTCCCTCATAGACAAACAGGCACAGACAGACAGACACACATATGCCATATTGGCCCACCCAGAGATGTAGAGTTAGCTGAATATCCCAACAAAGAAAATTGGCACCTCCCAAGTTCCCAACTTCTTGCTAAATTTAACAACCAAATATGACATAACCAAAAGAACTAATAAAAAAGCTAAAGTATACAAGAAGGATATATAAAATTGGATATGGGCTGCTTTAACATTTGAAACATCCATAATTTTTGGGAAAAGTCTGAAATAGCCATGTTAAAAATCTTTAAGACCAAATCTACAGAATATAAAATCTCAGAATGCTGTTGGACTCTTTTCAACCAGAAGGCACCTGCCTCTCTATTTTTCAATCAACACATGCATCATAGTAATTTCTAACTCTTCAAATGTGGCTGATACAGAATAACAAGGCCATGTATGATTATGGCCGAAAATCTTTCTTACAACTATTTACAAACTTGACTAACAGTGTGTGATCAGGAAACCAAGGAATCATGCCAACCAAGAAGCAGAAATTCAAGAACAACAAAGTCAGCAAGCTACTAAGCCACTGACTTCTTGCTGGAGCATGGAAAACCATTGCTCATCCACTCTACTTGATAGAAAACATTATCTTGGTAATGCTGAAATAGATGTTAATTTAAGAAATGAGATGGACATTAGAATACAATGCTAATGCAGTCTAATTTCTATCTAATAGCAGAAGAATGTGACAACATATAACATGATATATCCCCCTTCTGAAGTCGAGCATCCTGATAGCCTCAGCCACTGCTTTAGTGATCCACCAAGAAACTGTGCTCATTGCATCGAAGGGTGTTCATGTTGAAAGATTAGTAATTGTACATAGCATTTAGACATGATTATAAGGACAGGAGTAACCCTCATTCTAACAAAAGAACCATACACAATATTGCCTAATGTGCTTGACCATTTCAAGTTGTTGAATAACTAGTCACATGGCTTATGAAAAGGTCATAGGATTTGTCAAGCCTTCCCATCTTCCATACAGTCAGACAGATATTAACACATAATATAGCCATCCCTCATACAAATCTAATGTCCTAATGAATCATTAGTACACATGATGAAACTAAGTTATGCATAATAAATTTATAAAAAGCATGCTCCTTTGAGTGAGTACCTGATGTGAAATGAGCAACTGCATGTGATGGTTGATGGTAGGAATCATAAAACCTGTGAAGCATGTTAACATAGCTCTCGGATCATGTATTGTAGTTAATAAAAGGAAATACCATCTGCTGCATTAAGGTCAGTAGCTTAAGTGTTGCTACCCAAAAAAACATAAAAAGCTCGAGTCCCACAATAATGACAGATTTTTGCATGTCAAACAAGACCTAGTGTCAGTTTCTCAAGAGAAAATCAAGCGTCATTTCTCAGGAGACCCTGTTTTCTGCAAAATGTGCTCCTATTTGTTCCAAAAGCAGATCAGATTGGCTTTCAATGAATTTATATGCCTCCATTGTCTTTGCAGCCCTTGCTGCAATCATACTACACAGGCGACACAAATAACTATCATGGTTTGCTAACAACTTTGAATTACCATCAGATGCATATTCCTGATTGCCCTTTATGGCTCCAAACTTGGCATCTTTTCTCCACCGTTTTAATATGTACTGTGATGGAAGTTCTTTGATATTTCTATAATCAAATACTTTAAAAACATGACGGCATTGAATCCCAACAAATTCAAATTTTTTACAGCTACAGAAAATTGAACCATCTGATGCATCACATCTAACAATATGGTCAATAGGTTCCTCATCAACTGTTACCTTATACTCCGATGTGCTCCCAACTTCACCACAATGATACACCATACAGTCTACGTGCATTTCAAACTCCGTTTGAAACATCTCAAAAACTGCAGGTGTATATGCATTTATAGCTTGCCTAAACATACGCAAAGAAGGTGCTTTCACATTATTCTGACTAGCATGAAGATCAGCTTGCAACTCTGCACACCTTCGCTCAACTAATAATCTGTCATAATGCTCAAGAAAACAGAAAAGATCTTGTTCTGAACTCAAACTTTTTTTAAATGCACTAATCAGGTTCTCCTTCCGTAGAGTGCTGAACATGTCAGCACAAAATGCTTGTCTTCCATAAGGCAATGCCCATTTTTCCCTATCATTGTATAGCTCAGCCAAAAATTCATTGTCACTAAGATCATGCTTTGCTATCATCTTTTTCCATGCTGATATGAATCCCTCCTCTTCTTCATAATCGAACAAGCAACGACTGAGATCATCTAAGAAACTTTTCAAACCCTGAGTGATCTTATTTAGGCATTTCATGGCATTTTGGTACACATGCCACAAACAAACACGATGCACAATGCCTGGCCAGACCGCAGCGGCCGCAGCAGTCATTTCTTCACATTTATCTGTCAGAATTGTTTTTGGTTGCTTACCTCGCATTGCATTCTTGAAAGTTCCAAACAGCCATTTCAGAGATTCTTCGCTTTCATCATAGAGCAACACCGAACCAAAGACAACCATCTGCCTATGATTGTTCACGCCAACGAATAATGCTAATGGCCTGCCATAATCATTTGCTTTATAAGTCGTGTCGAAGCATACTGCATCACCGAAGTACCTGTAATCCATCATGGACTTGGCATCAGCCCAGAAAAAGTTGGTCATGTTGCCAGCCCCATCCATCTGCACTGCATAAAAGAAGCATGGGCTCTCAACTTGCATTCTCTGAAGGTATTCCAGTGCAGCACCTGCATCACCTACCTTCTTCATGGGCCTCGACTGGCGATCATTGGAACCTTCAGAATTACCCTTCGACTTTGCCCGATGCGACCTCAATCGGTGGGCAATCGATGGGTCTGCCAGGGGATGGTTATGGTCTGGAACAAATTCAGCCACAGAAAATATGCCACAAGGGTTGAGCTTGATCTTCATTCGTGCAGGGCAGCCAGTCCTCGTCTCGAGCCGGCGATTCTTCGTCTCATGCCCCCTCTTCTGCTCGCGGAACCCTTGCCGGGAGCACACGAATGTCCTCGCCGTGAGACCGCCCTTTCTTTTCATGGATTTGTTGGATTTGCGGACGCTGAAGCCAACGTGTTCGGCATATTGATTGTAGAAGGCATAGGCATCGTCCTCGTTCTCAAAGAGCATTTCCACATGAGGACAGTCCACGGCATCTCCCGCATCCTCCACCGGCGTGCGCTTCCTCTGGCAGCTAGCACCGACGGAAGCTTTGGGCTTTGCTTGCTGCGACCCCAGCTTGTCCGCCGTGGATGGTTCCGCGAGAGGATGGTTGTGCTGCGGAACGAATTCGGCCACGCGGAAGACGCAATCAGGAGTGAATTTGATTCTCATGCGCGCGGGGCAGCCGGTACGCGTCGCAGGACGAGGATTCTTGGGCTCGTGGCCCCTGCGCTGCTGCCGGGAGCCCTCGCGGGAGCACACGAACGTCCGCGCGGTGATGCCATACTCGAGCCTCCTGGACTTGCTGGATTTGCGGACGCTGAAGCCAAGCTCTCCGGCGTAGCGAGTGTATAAAGCGTACGCATCGTCTTCGTTCTCAAACAGCATGTCCACATGGGGAACGCTCCCGGCGGCATCTCCGTCGGAGCACATCATGCATCGTACTTCGATTTTTTGGGGAAAGATTCTGCGGCAAAATCACAAAAATTTGGCAATGTAAGAGAAGAGAAGCTGCTGTAGAGATTGAAGAACGCACAAAATTAAATTCATTTCGAAAAATTATCTTGCGATTGTTTATTGCGTTCAAGAGAAAGACAACGTTTATAAGAAAGGATTTAAGAAAACGAAAACAAAGAGAAAGAAAACGGAGCCGAAAACCTCTACCTGATCGGCGGAGGAAGATTAGAGAGAGAAACGACCGACGAGTTGAAAGGCCGAGAGAGAAAGAGAGAGAGAGGCCACGGACACGGAGCCGCGGGGGTTTTGTCGGAGAAAAGGCTTTCGGCTTTAACAGTCGCACCCCGGGCCAGAGAACTGAATGGGGACGACCACCCCCGGTGTTTTTGGCAGCTATCTTCGAGTCGGTTGGATTTATCTGAACCGCTAGATAATGATCTAACGGTTCAGGATGGAACAAGCTGCTTAAGTTGGGGGGAGAGCAGCGCGTGCCGGCGTGCGCCACTCTCACGCTGGCTTCGGTGGGCTGATTCCGACTCTCAAGGCGGGCCTACAAAGGAGAAAGATAAGAAGGAGAAGACTTTGCCTTGCACGTAACATCCGGTGGAGCAAGTTCTATCCGCTCTGTCTTATTGATTCATGTATGTATGATATTTATTAAAAAATATTAAAATAATTTTATAATATTTTTAAAAAATTAATATTTTAATTTTAAATTTATATAATTATAAAATTAAGATATTCGTCATCATAGTTGTAAACTTATAACACCATATGATACTCATTCAGAAAATCTAAATTTAAAAAAAAAAAAAACTGAACGGGTATTAATGCACTTCACGTTAAAATTTAAGATGACATTCCAGTTTTAAAATTACAAATACCGTAGTTATAAAATTAAGACAATCGTTAAGGAAGTCAAAAAAAAAATTACTCCTAGTTGAAAATTTACGATATCTAGATATAAAATTACAATACCCAATCAGAGATGTGTCTGCACACAAATTCCAAAAAAAGTTGAACAAGTATTAATGCACGTTAGATAGTTTTTTTAAAATTTGTATAAAGACACGTTTTTTGAGTGGGTATCGTAATTTTATAATTACGATGTCTTAAATTTATAACTAGGATGTCGTAAATTTTTTTGCTTTCTGAATGGGTGTCTTAATTTTATAACTAAATATTGTAAGTTTAAAACTGGGATATCGTAATTTTTTTAACTTTCTGGATTTGTGTCTTAATTTTATAACTACGGTATCGTAAGTTTAAAACTAGGATATCGTAATTTTTTTTATTGAAATATCGTAAAGCTGTCTTAACATTTTTTAATAGATATCATATGCATGTGGACTAAATAAAAAGGATGGTGTAACCCACATAAAACTTGCTGCATTAGATACAATGTATAAAGTCTTTTCCAAAAAGAAAGGAAGAATAGCATCGGGTATGCATTGTCATGCACGGTCCTCTCTATTCCAAGCTCTTTTAATTCTTTTAATCTTTTTCTTTAATCTTCTTGAACATAAATTTGAAGCTTTTTTTCAAATCGATGTCATTTAAAGCCGTTTTGACGTAGAAGATAAAATTTTACATAAATAATATTAAAATTTTATTTAAAATAATGTTTTAAAAATAATATTTAAATGACATTTGGCACTTTTAAAAATTATTATTATTTTATTAAAAAATTATATAAAATTAAAAAATAGTACTTATTGAAAGTGTCATTTTAAATGGTGCTTTTTTTTTTTTTTTTACTCATAAAAAAAAATCACTTTTTCTTTAACCTACGTAAAAAAAAAATTTCTTCACACTAAAGCTGTAAAACCGGTGTCAAAACTTATAAACGAAATCCTAATTAGAACAATGAGCTGACTTACGGGATTTCGAGGGTTCACCAGATCAATAGATGGGGGAAGATATCCTCAGGTCACCGTACTTCTTTCATCTTTTTTTTTTTTTGGGTCCCTCTTCCAATCTTTATATTTATCTTCTGTTCAGGAGTCTAATGTTGTTTAAATTTTCTTGTTTTAATTTTGGGGATTTCAGATTGTTTGTATTGATCATCATTGGATGGAGGCCAAAAATCACTAGTGTGTCACGTTGTCTTTTTACGACGATCGAAATTTTGTAAGTATTCTCTTTCATTTCCATAGGTGCTAAGGGATCTCTTTGAGAAAGCGTTAGATTCTTTCTTTCTTTCTTTTTTCCAGGTGATTAAAGGAGCCTTTATGTGTCTCCTTCGGATAAGAGGGTTCTTTTCTCATTATGTTACTACTCTTGGTGCTCTTAAATGTAATTGTTAGATTGAAACCTTCCATCTATTATCAATTTTGTCTTAAAGCCTCATTCCTTCTTATCCATATCAAACTTATTCAACCATTTATCTCCACCGAGTTATGCTTCCATATTTTGATATCCTTGAGTCCTGTCGACCTGACTCCCTTCTTTTTGCAGCATTGGAATTGGATCAATGCTCCTCTTTTTTTTTTTTTTTTTTTTTGATCTTTGAGTTATCCCCTTCTTGTTGATGAATATTGGCATGGTGCCATGTTCTCAAGAAATTCATAAGCTCAATTTTGGAGCCGGAAACAACAGGAAACTTTCTTTTTCACTGATGAGCTTGGACATGTGTCCTTTATCATCCCACAGCTAGCATTGTGGGACGACAGTGACTAGAAGAACAAAAGAGAGACCTTAAATTGCACTCAATAAGTTGATGATATTTGGTGTCTTAATGCATTCTTATATTTGCTTCGGTTTAAGGTAGTCAGTAGACTCAAAATGTTGCTAACTTATTGATCCTTGTTTGTTTTATTTTAGATTTTGATATTATGCTAATGGGGCAATCCTGCTACCATGATGTCTTAGTAATGCTAATTGGCCACCCTTCCATCATTCATTGCATCTAGTTTTACCATTGCCATTTACATAAAGAATTAGTTAGGTGTGTTGACATTTACCTTTAATGTCATAGATGGGCTAGTTGATTCCTTGAAAGTTAAAAGGAGTATCCATCCCTTGTGCGAAGAGGATCAAGTAATAGACTAGTACTCCTATTCCTCATGAAAGGTGGTGCAAGTCTGCAAGTAAGAAAATCAGAAAGTTAACCTAGCAAAAAGTTGGTGGTGATATCTTGTTGAGCATTTGCTCCTAGATGAGTGAATTGCCTTAGTGATCCCAAGGAGGTTTCTTCTACACTTCCAGAAAGTGTTTTATTATATTTTTGCTTCATAATATGCATGTGTTGCACTAGGAAACTTCTTTCTTCAAAAGCTCTTTCTGCCTATTTAATTTTTCATCTATGAATCTGATTTAGTTTTCTGATGAAAAAACTTATTCATCATGAGTTTATATCAGTTCCAAGCCAACCAATATAGGACTAGTTTATAGGAAGAACAAGCCCACAAGGTTGGCCTAGTATTGTCCTTTTCAGACCTAAATGCCATTGAATGACATTGGGCATCTTGTTTGTACCATTTTTTTCAATACTCACTGGAAGACAAAAGGAGGAAAGCAAAAAGGAGGAAGGGTGAGAAAGCAATCTGGAAACCTGAAAATAGATCACATCAGAAACATATTGGTTTGGTGGATGCACTGATGTTCTTTTAATATGTCCATTTCTCTTGAAAAATATGAGCTTCAAGTAAAAGGGTTAATTATATTAGAGCATGTGGAATATCTTTTTTTTTTTTTTGTCATTGTTTGATTTAAATAATAAATCATGCTAGTATGTTGCGACCAATCATTTATGGCTGTAGTTTTCCTAATATATTTTACTCTTCTTCTTTTTTAGCTGTGAAATACATTGTTGTGCAAATTTTTATTTTCTTATAAATAATTTTAATAGTATATTAGGTAAATTCTAAATCAGGCATCATTCTAACCATCTGGGTTTCTGATGAACTTTGTGTACTTGTTTGTGATATAGAGATTTCTTCTTTTATTTATGGAGATGTTATATATTAGAGTGTTGTCCAGTACATTTTCATAATCTTTTGAATGCCATAAAGCATAAATTTTGCTAGCATCTTTCTCATTGTCTTTGTTATCATTGTCATCATATTCTATAATTGGACGTGCATGTATCATCTTGCAATAGAAATAAGTTTTTCTGTTCTTTTTGGCATCTCTTTAGACAATGATTTATGTTCCTTATGGATCATCCATCCATCAAGTGCAAAGGAAACTTCAGCATTTTCTCATGGACATCTAGCCAGTGCTGCAACATCTTCAGAGGATACCAGTGTGAATATGTCGTCAACAGTTGCTTCTGATGAAGGGAAAGGGCCTGGGGAATTGGATCAGACTGGTTGTGCATGCTTCTTTTAAAGTAAAGAGAAAAAAAGGTTTGATTAAATAGAAGGAGAAAACTTTATCTATTATAGTTTCTTTGATTTTACAATAATTAACTCCCTCTTATAAATGTCCTTATAGTTTGGCAAAGGCCTTGCCCTCCTTCCCGTATGACTTAAATTCCTAATATTTCCCTTCTTAAAAAAAAACTACTGGACTGAAAGGGAATAAAAAGGAACTATTTCTTCAGCAAAAAGAAGAAGAAGAAGAAGAAGAAGAAGAGCTATTTTTTGTCAAAGATGTATGATTTGCAGTATCAAAGTGTATGTTTGCTTGCAGCAAGAGATTTATAGGTCCCCCCCACTTTAGGTTTTTTGTACTATCTAAAGCTGAAAATTAGCTGTCATTTTGTATTGAATCTTTAGACCAGCTTTGCATTGTGTTGCTAGTACTTTTCTGTCTCATACACATGAATAATGCAGATGGCTTGAAGAATCATTTAATATTTTTCATCTAGACCTTAATGCATATGGTGGAATTTGATTGATAAAAATTCTGCTCCAATGCTGATTTTCTCCTTGGATGAAGCACCTAGTATTGAACTGCTCATTTGTATGCATGAACCTACGATGTCTACCATGCCAATAGGTTATTTTTAGGGCTGTCAAACTAAGTAGTTTGATCTCGACTTTGGCTCTGCTTAATAAAAGCATCTATCAAGCTTCATTTGAAGTTAAACAAATCAAAAGTTCCATTGACAAGCCTTATTTTGGATCCATGTGGATTGGACGATACAAAAAGAGAGAGTGCACCTGATGTTAGCACATCTGCATTTAACAAAAGAACTGGTGTCAAGTGATTAGGGTTTAAGTGGAGCTTCAATGAAAAAAGATTAGCAAATAAAATGAGAGAGCGAGTTCTAGATCGTGTTTTTCATCCCCTTCATCCAAGTAAGACATCTGTTCTTCTCCTCTTCTCGCCTTTCTATTTTTTTCTCCTGTGTCTTTTCATCCTTTGAGCTTCTGATAACTTTGGTACCAATATGTACAACTCTGGCTAGTTTAAAAAAAAAAAATCAGTGTCAGAAATCAAATAAAAGAAATATTGTATTGGAATGCCAAGTTCACTCTCATGTGATTTCACCACCATGCATCTTGAATTTTTGGTAGGATTTATGAGAAGACTGAAGAGCTTATTAGAGGCTCTGAATGGGGCCTTTCACATTTCACAAAGTTGAGATCCCTACACACCACAAAAAAACCACTATGATAAGGGAGGAATTAGAGGAAGCTAGATAGAGAACTCATAAACAAAACAATGAGAAAACCAAATATAACAAGTAAAAAGGACTATATCACCTTCACTGGGTGGGTGGGTCCTTACAAAAGATTTGTTACCCTTGATTTCTAAGAAGTCTGTTTTTGGTTTTAGTTCTCCCACTTGTTCCTTTTATTTTCATTTGCTGACATGTATAATGGTAGACTGCCTCTTGAACAAGCACATGTTGGTTTGACAGTATTAAGGTCCTTTAATATGTTGATGGAATTTACTATGAGTCTATGTGAATCCATCTTGGCTCTTCATAGTATGCTAATAAACTCTGGTCCATGAGTTGCTAATGACCGAAACTCTCACACTCACAGAAGAAATTTGCCTTCAACCCTTGCATTAGTGAGCATAGTTGGTTTGCACCTTACCCTTAAGGACCTGCCCTTCATGATGTCCAGGGTTCAAATGTATTGCTCAAAAAATAAATAAATGAATAAATAAAGATATAAAGTATTGCATTACTGGTGGCTATTGAATCAACTGATGATGGCTGAAAAGCAATTCTCCAGTTTGAGACTGAAAGATCATTGATCAGATATGGCTTCTTGGAGGTCTAGGTCCTGTACTAACTTCCCTGTAGATTGTAATTTAGATTCATTCCTATAGGAATACGAAACTATTTTGATTTATGGAATATAATATTTGGATGATACCTTTGCCTGGCATTTGTGTTTCATAGCATTCAATGAGACCATCATATTTTTATGCCTTATAAGTTATAACATACCATGTACCATAGTATATCAACATAATTCTGTAGTCATTTATGTCTCCTCTCTAAGATCTTTATCTTGTTTTCATTAACATGGCAAAAAAAATTTGCATATCTTTATGAAATTATATAAAGAATTCTTGGCTATTTCAAGTCAAGGCAATACTTGATTAGATTTTTGTGGTTCAATGCATCTTCAAGTGTATTTTGGTGCCTATGGAGAATAACTGAAGGCTAAAGTTTTTGGTGTTTGGGTCTCATTTTGTTGTTTGGATCACAATGAGATTCGCTTCAAAGGATTGCCAACTTGAAAGAGCATATTTGAGTATTAAAGGAAAATCATCTCAAAATTTTCTATTATTGATATCATGTTGTTTTTGTTCCTTCCACACAAATTTCATGTTGCAAGTTTTGTTGACAGTTATAAAGGAAAACTCTTTCAGACATTCTCATGTCTTCTACTTTCGATCAAAAAAAAAAATTTTGAGCTGGCTTATTCCCTTGATATAGAAAACAAAGATGATTGCTCTAGTAAAAATGTAAGATTGATGGTGATTTCTTTTTCTATGAATCTATTGTGTGTTCAGAATTTTATTTTGACAATGTTCTTTTCATAGGCCAGACTCTTTTTCTTCTAATAAATCATTTTGACCTAAGCTACATGTTATCCGTTGTTTTTGTTTGATTGCTGCATTGTTATTATAATTAAATAGTAAAATTTTGTTTCTCATTTCATTTGATTACCCCTATTTGTTGTATTATTGTTTGAGGGGCATAAAATGCAACTCATCTTGGTGGCCTTCATCGTTGTTCTTGTTTTAACTTATACCTTGGTTTGACCATATTTTCTTCTTTGGCCTGCAAGAAGGGAATTTTTTTGGCATTTTAGCTGAAACAGTACTTTTTTTGTATTTACTTTGGTATTTTGGTGTTGTTAACTTCATAAAATAGTAATTTTGTTGATGGTTAGAGTTTGTTTGTCAGTTTGTATATAATGTAATGTATAAATCCTGTATCTGATGTTTTGCATTTATTTGAAGTTTGCTTTAGCTATAAATTGCCTTTGTTGCAGCAACATTTGGTAGGTGAATTATTCACACTACTATAATGAGCCCTCAACAAGAAGAAAGTTGTCCTACTTTATAAGCACTGGCATGACTATTTCCTTGGATTCATATCAGCTGAATGAATTGCCATATTGTTCCAGCCATGGAAGCATTGTTGTAGGTAAACGAGAAGGCTCAATGGCATTATGACATCAAATATCACAGGACAGTGATTTGGAATTTGAACTCCGGATTAAACAACACAAACACTTATATTGTTGGGTACCAATCAATGAAATTCTCTGTGCAAACTGTCTACTCTATCAACTTGTACATGCAAATGCAGTTTGTGATGTTGCAGGGTGTCCTGACAATGGGGTTATGAATATGAATGCAGTCTCCATTCCTTGATCTTGTTATGAGATTGGTTCTATTTGTCTTCTAAAATATTTGTCGGTTCTTTATCCATACACTACAGTATGTGACATAATTCCTGTCTGCCATTTCTAAGTTCATGATGTTGTTGTCCCTGTAATGCGATGGAAAGTGTGATATTTGTGTCTGTGGATTCAAGGATTTCTAGTAGTCAAAGTGCAGATTGATAAATGCCACTTGAGGATGTTAGGCTGCGTTTGTTGCATATTAACATCTGTCTTGAGGTGAACCAGAGAAAGTTAAATGGATAACATAGAATATTTGAATTAATTAAGGAGGAGAAACTATCTCTCGACCCTCAGCAAATACAAAGCTAAAACATCTTGTTGAAGAGCAATTTGATCAAAGAAAGAAAGATTTGGAAAGACATAATTGAGGCTCATTTCTTCTCATTTCATACGTATCTAATCACATATTTTGTTGGCATGTGTTGCATATAAATTATGGCTTGTAGCAGAACTAACATGTTATGTCCAAGGGTTGATATTAAATTATGGATGTACACGAGGTTGGGAATTATTTTAATCTTATTAGGTTAGTCCATGGAAATTTTTGTTAAGTTTAGACCAAGTGCATTACGTGTTATCATTGCACCAATCTGATCGTTAGCAACAAATGATGAAAGCCCAAGACATTTCTCCAGCGAAAAAATTTCACTGTTGTTCAACCATTAAACCTCGATAATTATAACATATGGCTTTAACTTTGTGTCATTATATCAATGTGATAATGGTGGTATGTAATTTCTATTATCTAATAATAATGGTAGAATATTAGACTATCAAAGAAGAAAAGTTTTTAAAATTGTTGCAAATGAGCAAGACTATTTACCAAATGTCCAATCAAAACACTCAACTCATCTAAACCTTTACCCAAATGAATTTGCTTCCTCCACTCTGTTTTATTCAGGACTAAGTTGATGTTTAAATTATAAATAGTTATATATTTTTTAATTATTTCTTGTAGATGTTAGTTTAGCTCTATCTCTACCTCTATCATTATCATGGATTATTAAAAGACAACTCTTTCTAATTGAAGCATCTAAAGGTCTTCATTGCATATGTCTAAATCATCGTAATCGATTTTCTCATATTTTATCTTTAATTGGGGCTACTCCTATTATTTTTTTATATGTTTATTTCTAAATCTATCTTTTAAAGTTTCACCACATATCCATCTTGACATACGCATTTCTGTTACACTTAATTTATTCACATAATTTATTCACATGTTTCGGTATTATTCAATCAGAATTTGTTTGAAAGATAATATTGAGCATCAATATACCATTATATTTTTTTAATATTTCTCATTCATTCAAAGCCATCATCCGATATTTTCCAGCCCCATCCAATGCCTTTTTATTCTTGGGCTCCCGCCAGAAGCATAGTTTAAAAAAAAAAAATGCATACCATGATATCATAAATGAAAATTGCTTCATTTCAACGAAGAAAACTATGATGTATATAGTTGAAATTTGGATGAGATAATTTTGTGGCATTGGTGGAGAACAATATGTCAAGAATTTGTCAAGGATCCTGGTGAGATCACAAGTTAGAATTGTTGATTAATTGGAGTACGTTGGACTTGCTGAAAATCGAGGATGTTGGTGAGCCAAATTTTTTTGCAAGCGTGGTTCAATTCCAGTTCGGATGTACAGATAAAAACCTTGCTCTATTGGCAATTTACAAAGAGATATCCAGATATATGGAGTGCCCAATGCATTTGATTGAGATGATAGAAATGTTCTTCTTTTCCTATACCAGGAGGGTGTTTGAATATAATACACAATTAGCATGGATGAAATGGTCAATAGTATCTATCGCTTATCGTTGGTGAAGTGAACATGGTCATGGTTTTATAGTACGAGGTCAACCCAGACATGGAAGAGAGGCCGAGATTACCTATTGACATAGCTTAGGAAAAAGAAATTTCAACTCCAAACTGACGCTCGGAGGGTAAGTCGACGTGAAAAATACGGTGGTGCCAGATGTCTCTGTCGTCTTCCAGCGTCTTCCGCACCGATCGAGGACCATCTCCATCGGGCCTGCTACGAATCAACAACCTCAACGACTCACTCAATCGAGCAATAATGAGAGAAGATGACTTGGTGATGATAGGTCAACTCACTCTTGCAGGTGGATCCCGAGACAGGCGCCGCTGCCCCGCCATCACTATCAAAGCGGGCGGAGAAGGCGGAGGGAGGGACGGAGTAGTTCATGGAGCCGGAGGAGGCGGTAATATTGGGGAAGGATGAGGGGATGCAATCGACGGCAACCCACGTGGCGATGGTCTGCTGGTCGACCGGGCGGGCCTAGGGTGCCACCGGCCGGCATACCCATCGCCAAAAGTTTCCAAAGGGAATGCAAGGTAAAATCGTTATTGCGTTAGTATGCTTAATATAATAAAAAGGTTTTGATTCATTAGTCGTCATGTTCAAAAAAATAAAATAAAATAAAATAAAATCATCACATTTCAAACAAACTCAATTACTCATATTTCTTCGATGGAATAGAGCTATTTTTATACCTCGATAGGATCAAGCTATCTTTATACCCTAAAAAGATCAAGTTATTTCTTCCCTCGGCTCAAGCGCGTACGATGAATGGCTCTGATTACCTGATATTCAAATCTTAAAACAGAAATAAGGAGTCCAACATGACCCTTTCAACCATATCAGTCGACATTTTCAAGAAGAAAATAAAGCCTATGAGGCAAAAAAAAAAAAATAGCTTAGTGCCTATAAATAATTATTGGAAAATATTTTTGATCTTGCAAAAAAAATCTTTTCTAGCAATTTCTAGAAAAGAGAAAAAGCTGATCCTTAGCCGTTGAAAAATATTTTTGATCTTGCAAAAAATCTTTCCTAGAAATTATTAGAAATATATTATAGAATTATATATATATAAATAAAGTAAAGACCAAACATACTATATGAATCAAACGAGGCATGTTAGACACTGTCATAAGGATCAGATTTTCGCCCCTTCGGGCATGTTGTTGGCGATCTATTGCCCTATCATGCAGGTTGTTGGTGATCTGTTCCTAAGGCACAACGATCCGGCTCGATCCGATCCTCTTACTACGAGCACGAAGAATTAACCCAATTATTATAGGCTCAACCCATACAAGCTCCAACACCCATAATGCCTTAAAGCCATTAGCCCCAAATCATGTCAGAAACGGCTTACAAAATTAATTTTTTGACGTTTCCTTTTTTTTTTCTTTTTTCCAACATAATGCAATCTCAAAGCAACTATGAGCTTCCTTAGCCATCGATCCTCTAACTAACAGGATTCAAATCTTATCGATCCTATAACCAACAAAATTCGAATCATATTAGAATTGTACCAGTTTTCAGCTTCAAGAAGTCCACTCGTCATCATTTCAACAGTTTATAAATGCCTGATCTAAGATATTTTTAGGTACGCTCTATACTTTCATGCTCACTTTGAGTAGGAAATGTAATAACCCGTATTGTCCTATTTTTATTACGATCGTTTCCACTAATTAATAAGTGATAACGGCCTCTTAAATATTAAACGCCTGCTTGATGGGAGCAGGTAGTGGAATGGAAGGGATTTGAGTATCTCTTTAAATAGGGATCCCTTCCGGCTTTCGAGACAATATTATCGAAAGAAAAACCAAAACCTGATCAAGAGCGCATCCTGAGGGCATATACCATCAGAGTGCAATGACTCATTGATTGGAAGCGCTCAATCAAGATCCATAGAGAGGAGGCTGATTGGAAGCGCTCAATCAAGATCCATAGAGAGGAGGAGAAAGATTAAGATCCATCAAGAGGAGGAAGATCAATATCCATCGAGAAGAAGATCAAGATCCATAGAGAGGAGGAAGATCAAGATCCATCGAGAGGAAGATCGAGATCCTGATTCAGATCTTCTAGAGGTAGATCGAAAGCAATGGCTGGAGGTAATAAAAAAGATCCTAACTATTAACTCTATGCAATATTGTGTAGATTGTTAATAGTTTTATTACAGTTGGTATAAGATCTTTATATCTCTACCTTGTTTTTTATTATTATAATTATTATTGTGAGCATTTCCATCATTGGAGACTTGATTATTTTATTATTCGTAGACTTTTTGGTCTCTATTTCTCTCACATACGGATAGTCCAAGAGGAGGCTACTGGTAGTACCCTAGATTATTTGACCCAACGAATATGTGGTAGGGATATTAGGGACACACCAAAGGGAGGCTACTGGTAGTACCTTGGTGCATTTTACCCAACTACTTACATATCGGGAGAGTTAATAGATCGCCATAAAATTTGTTTGAGAGATGGTTACTCTTCGGTCTTTTCCTTTTTAATCCTACATTTAAGGTTTCTCTTTTCAAGCAATTTATGCCGTGTGTTTTTCGTTTTCAGTTTTTTCGGATCTCAGGTTCCGATTTTTTGTTCAATTCTGATTTTTGGTTCACGAATTGAGCATAAACCATCAAACTGATCTCAGATTTCGATTTTTTGCGGAAACAAAACGTGGCCTTTTCAATTTTTTATGGAAACAAAACGTGGCCTTTTCCTTTTCTATTAAAGATTTCGCGTTAAAGGAAAGAATTTGCGTTTTTTGGTTTTGTCGCGTCACGGATTTCTCGGATTTCTTTCTGGCATTAATTCTGGCATTAAAGAAAGGAAACGTAGCAGAAACATGACTACATGCGGAGAAAACGTAGAATGTTTCAGTTTTCGAGTTTAGGTCTTTCAGTTTTCTCACGAGATTTAAATTTTAAATACATTTATTATCTGTTTAATGTTTTATTAAATGACATGATTTATTTTTATCATTTGTTTTTAAGTTTAAATTTTGTATTAAAATACGCCTCCTGAGTCTCTATGCCTACGGTGTTTTGCATAAACTGGCCCAAGGGAATAATGAGTTACGGCCGTTTTAATTAACAAAAAATTTTCTTAAGATAATAATTTCAAAAAAAAAATTCATTAAATAGATAATTGAAATGTTGTCTCCTGTTTTGAATACTAGATTTATTCTATGCATGAATTTGGTGGTAATGTAAAAATCACGGTGCAAATCCTTTCAAGGTCTGATTGGTCAATTGGTGTCTAGAAAAGTAAAGAGATTGTGGTTACTTAATTGGTTCCGTTGACTGACCTAAGGAAAGCAATGGGGGGACCCACTTCTCTTTCACTGGCCTGGCCAATTTGATTAACTCAGATCTTGATTTGGAAATGTTACGTTGATTAAGATCACTACCTAATAATCATGCTAAATTGGTTAATCTATATGCATATAATGGAATTCAAATGTCATGTGATCAATATGATTTTGATTAATTAAGAAGTAGCCACAGCATCTTTGATTAATCAAAATTATATATTGAGTTGCAAAGGTCACATAAGGTTAGATGATATTAATTGTGACTAATTATATTAATGTAATCAATCTTATCCTACAGGAATTTTTATTGCACTAATATAATTAATTAGGATGCAATAACAAATTATTTTCTTAATTACCCATAGGAATTAAGAAAGGAATATAATTTGTTAGTCACATCATTAAGTTAATTAGTCTATTTGAGTATAATAACTTAGCCCACATGTAGTTATTATATGTTATTGATTCATGTTATTGCATGTTTACATTGGTAAAACATGACATCAAGTTATATGCCTCAAATTCAATTACATGAACATGATTTTTATTTTATGCAGCTATTTTGCCTGTTAATATTTATGATATGAAATGTGATATTCCCGATTTAAGTGGTGATAATTATAAATTATGGAAGAAGAGAATTCTTCTTCAATTAGGGTGCATGGATATTGACTATGCTATCAGGAAGGATGAACCACATTCAGTTACATCTACTAGCATTCAGGCTGAGATTGCTGCGTATGAATGATGGGAGCAGTCCAATCACCTCAGTATGATGTTTATACGTACTAAGATTTCTGCTAGTATATGTGGTTCAATTCCTGAGTGCAAAAATGTCAAGGAACTTCTGAAGGCTATTGATGCACAATTTGAGTCTTCAGATAAGGCACTGGCTAGCACCCTTATGACAAAATTGTCATCAATGAAGCTCACTACTGTTGGAGCTATGCGTGAGCACATCATGAAGATGAGGGACATTGCGGCTCAGTTGAAATCCCTAGAGGTTGAGATGTCATAATCTTTCTTGGTGCACTTTATTTTAAGCTCACTCCCACAGCAGTATAGTCCCTTCAAAATATCTTACAACACACATAAGGACAAATGGTCAATTAATGAACTTCTGACCATGTGTGTTCAAGAGGAAGGGAGGCTGATTTTAGAAATGGGAGAAAGTGCACATTTAGTCACTCAGAGAAAGACTAAAGCTTCCAAAGCCAAACGCAAAGGAAAGGGTAAAGTATCCATCCATACAGAAGACAAGAAGGAGTCCAAGTGCTTCTTTTGCAGGAAGAAAGGGCATATAAAAAAAGATTGTCTCAAATTCAAAGTTTGGCTTGACAAGAAAGGTACTCTAACCTTATTCGTATGTCATGAATCCAATTTGGTTATATGTCATAACACATGGTGGATTGATTCTGGTTCTACAATCCATGTTTCAAATACCTTGCAGGATTTTCTAAATCAAAGGAAACCATTGGGAAGTGAACAAAGCATCTATTCAGGAAACAAGATGAGTTCACATGTGGAAGCAATTGGGATGTGCAGACTTATTTTACACTCTGGTTTTGTTTTAGATTTGAAAAGACATTTTATATTCCAAGTTTCTCTAGAAATTTGATTTCAGTGTCAAGGCTTGTACCAGCAGGATACTCCTTTAATTTTAATAAAAGCTATGTTGATTTATTTTATAAATCTAAGCTTATTGGGAATGGTACATTGTCAGACAATCTTTTCCAAATTAATTTAAAAAATAATACCACTTATAATGTGATGCATGCCCAAACTGGTATGAAAAGATGTGTTATGAATGAGAATTCCTCTATTTTGTGGCATCGGAGATTAGGTCATATCTCCATTGAGAGAATTAAAAGATTAGTAAAAGATGGAGTACTTGATACTCTTGATTTTACTGATTTTGGCACTTGTGTGGACTGCATAAAGGGAAAGCAAACCAACAAGTCCAAGAAAGATGCCAAGAGAAGTTCGGAAATACTGGAGATCATACATACGGATATCTGTAGCCCAGATATGGACTCGTATGGTCAGAGATACTTCATCTCATTTATTGATGACTATTCACGATATATGTATCTCTACCTACTTCATAATAAGAACGAAGCATTAGATGCCTTTAAGGTATTTAAGGCAGAAGTAGAGAAACAATGCGGCAAGCAAATTAAAATCGTGAGGTCAGATAGAGGTGGAGAATATTATGGTAGATGCACTGAGAATGGACAAGCACCTGGTCCGTTTGCTCGATTTCTTGAAGAAAATGGAATTGTTGCATAATACACCATGCCAGGGTCTCCTGACCAAAATGGTGTAGCTGAAAGGAGAAACCAGACATTATTGGAGATGGTAAGGAGCATGATTGTCAGCTCCAACTTACCTAAATTATTGTGGACTGAAGCTCTTAAAACTGCTGCATATATATTAAATCGGGTTCCAACCAAGGCTGTTTCTAAAATGCCATTTGAGTTATTTAAAGGTTGGAAACCAAGTTTGCAACATATACGTGTTTGGGGATGCCCATCTGAAGTAAGAGTCTATAATCCACAAGAAAAGAAACTAGACCCAAGGACTATTAGTGGATATTTTATTGGATATGCTGAGAAGTCCAAGGGTTATAGATTTTATAGTCCATCTCACAGCACTAGGATTGTGGAATCAAGAAATGCAAAATTTCTTGAGAATGACTTGATCAGTGGGAGTGATCAATCTCAGTATTTCTTCTTCTGAGAAATATCATTCAGTTATTCCAGCTTCCACTTCAAGTGAGGGATTGGTTGTTATTTATAGCATTCCTCAAACTCAAATAACTCAACAACCAGTCATTGAGATTCCACAAGCTGATGGTAATCTAAAAGATCATGTTGTTCATCAACAATCAGTTGTGCAAGATACTCCTCAAGAGGTCATTGACACAACATTAAGAAGATCAACTAGAATAAAGAAATCAGCAATTTCTAGTGATTATATTGTGTATCTACATGAATCTGACTATAACATTGGAGCCAAAAATAATCCTGAAATGTTTTCACAAGCCATGAGTTCTAAGGAATCAAACTTGTGGTACAATGCCATGAAGGACGAGATGGAATCTATGGCATCTAATCGAGTCTGGGATCTTGTTGAGTTGCCTGATGGTGTAAAAGCCATTGGATGTAGATGGATCTTTAAAATAAAAAAAGACTCATAAAGCAACATTGAAAGATATAAAGCAAGACTCGTTGCCAAAGGATTCACTCAGAGGGAAGGAATCGACTACATGGAGACATTTTCTCCTATATCCAAGAAAGATTCTCTCCGAATAATTATGGCATTGGTAGCTCACTTTGATTTTGAGTTACATCAAATGGATGTGAAAACTGCATTCCTTAATGGAGATCTAGAGGAAGAGGTTTATATGAAACAGCCTGAAGGATTTTCCTCTGGTGATAGTGAGCATTTGGTTTACAAGTTTAAGAAATCCATATATGGATTGAAACAAGCCTCCCGTCAGTGGTATTTAAAATTTCATGATGTGATCTCTTCCTTTGGTTTTGAAGAGAACATCATGGATCAATGTATATACCAGAAGGTTAGTGGGAGCAAAATTTATTTCTTGGTCCTATATGTGGATGACATTCTACTTGCAACCAATGATAAAGGGTTGCTATATGAGGTGAAACAATTTCTCTCCAAAAATTTTGATATGAAAGATATGAGTGAGGCATCTTATGTCATTGGCATTAAGATCCATAGAGATAGATCTCGAGGCATTTTAGGATTGTCTCAAGAAACTTATATCAATAAAGTCTTGGAGAGATTTCAGATAAAAAATTGTTCACCAAGTGTTGCACCTATAGTGAAGGGTGACAAGTTCGCTTTGAACCAGTGCCCTAAAAATGAACTTGAACGGGAACAGATGCATAACATTCCATATGCTTCAGCTGTCGGAAGCCTAATATATGCTCAGGTTTGCACAAGACCTGACATTGCATTCGCAGTAGGAATGTTGGGAAGATATCAGAGTAATCCAGGTTTAGGCCACTGGAGAGCTGCTAAAAAGGTCATGAGGTATCTTCAAGGGACCAAGGACTACATGCTCATGTATAGACAAACTGATCATTTGGAGATAGAGGGCTACTCAGATTCGGACTTTGCTGGCTGCGTTGATTCTTAGAAATCAACATCAGGATATATTTATGTTAGCTGGTGGAGCCATATTATGGAGGAGTGCAAAGCAGACTTTGACTGCTACCTCTACTATGGAAGCGGAGTTCATTGCTTGTTTTGAGGCTACATCGCAAGGTGTATGGTTGAAGAGTTTCATCTCAGGGCTTAGAATTGTTGACTCTATTGCTAGGCCAATTAAACTGTATTGTGACAATTCAGCTGCTGTATTTTTGGCTAAAAACCATAAGAGTGGTAGTCGAAGTAAACATATCGACATTAAGTATTTAGCCATAAGAGAACGTGTTAAAGAAAACAAAGTGGTCATAGAACACGTTAGCACTGAATTGATGATAGCTGATCCTTTGACTAAAGGCATGTCAATTAAGAATTTTAAGGATCATGTGATAAGAATGGGAGTTGGTTCCATGATATAATTGTATGGATAACAATTTGTACAAAGAAACTCTTATTTCAATTATTTGTTTATTTCTCATTCAGGTGTACACGTTATTTGACTTTTGAGAAATGACAAACTTTTCTTTTGAACTCTGAATAAACATATGGTTTATTCATTATGTTATCACATTTGGAATAGTGGTAAAGAAATTGAATGCATTGTAATACATAGAAAATAATACTCAATTATAGAGGACCTATCGCTATGATTCATGTATTTAGTTTCTTGTTCAGTATTGATAAAATATACTGACCAAGTGGGAGAATGTAATAACCCGTCGCAATAAATGGTCCTATTTTTATTACGATCGTTTCCACTAATTAATAAGTGATAACGACCCCTTAAATGTTAAACGCCTGCTTGATGGGAGCAGGCGGTGGAATAGAAGGGATTTGAGTATCTCTTTAAATAGGGATCCCTTCCTAAGGCTTTCGAGACAATATTATCGAAAGAAAAATCAAAACAAGCGGAGGCATTGGGTCCCTGATCAAGAGCACATCCTGAGGGCATATACCATCAGAGTGCGATGGCTTATTGATTGGAAGCGCTCAATCAAGATCCATAGAGAGGAAGAGGAAGATTAAGATCCATCGAGAGGAGGAAGATCAAGATCCATCGAGAAGAATATCAAGATCCATAGAGAGGAGGAAGATCAAGATCCATCGAGAGGAAGATCGAGATCCTGATTCAGATCTTCTAGAGATAGATCGAAAGCAATGGCTGGAGGTAATAAAAAAGATCCTAACTATTAACTCTATGTAATATTGTGTAGATTGTTAATAGTTTTCTTACAGAAAAAAGCTCAAGCAAATTTCTTAAGCTCTCAAGAGGTAATTCTTTAGAAACCCTTATGCGAAAGCCTTCTTCTTATATCTAAGAAATTATCACTAACCGTGTTAAAGAGTCTTCCACATATGTCATCTCTAATGCTTTTCACATGACATATGCTTTTCATCATCCGTATTCAAGAGTAAGCTGCATCCAAGTTGAAAAGAAAAAAAAAAAAAAGGATTTCTACGGCAACGAGCCTATCTTTTCGATGAACCCAAGCATTGGATTCGATTCCGCGATGGCACATGGGGCGTAGGAGCGCCCCGCCTTCTTCCGGACCCAGAGGCTCCGGCGCTCGCGTCTTTTTTTTTTGACTCAGTTCGAGCGTGCGGCGTCGGAAGCACGTGCCCCTCTCGCGCGGGGCGAGAACCGGTTCGGCTCGAGGGCGAGAGGGAGAGGACCGGGCGATGTCGTGGCAAGGCGCGCTGCTGAGGTGGCCCGCGGGCACCCGGGCGGAAGCGAGCCCAGCGCCAACCAGAAGCGAGCACGCCGCGTGTCGGAACGTGGGCGGGCGCTCCCTCCACGCGAATTGGATCGGAAACAGTCCTTGGGTCGTCGAACTGCAATCGCGTCCAACAGATTTCTGCCACCTAACATGATTCCGTGGGTCCTACCTGTTGGAAACGTGAATTTGGAGGATAGGCATGCAGCCGATCCAGCCCAGTCGGCCACGTCGGAGGACACGATAAAAAGGTGGGAGACCGGTTCGTCCCCACGGCGCGTCTCTTCTTGCGTTGCGTGGGAGAGATCCACCTTCCTTTCCCTCTCCCCGCATCGTCTTATTATTCTCGTCTCAGCAAACCAGAGACGACCGAGAGGGAGAGAGAGACAAGGGTCGTGGGTGATCGATTGACTGATAGATAATAAGGGAGGGAGGTGCCGTGATCCTATTCTCGGCCCTCCACTTCTTATTTCTTCACTTGTTGTTTCTTCGACCTCGTCCCATCCCAAGAATCTTTCGCCTGATCTCAATCTTCATCTCCTCCGAATCGGATCAGGCATTCATTCCCGCGGTGATCGATCGGGTTGATTCCAGCGAAGGAAGATGACGGCGCTCCAGCTACAAGGGACCAGGGTATTCTTAAAAGGAGGAGAGAATCGAAGGGGCATGGGCTGTAGTAAATTCACGTCTTCGTCCGTCTCTTTTCGGCTGAAGCCGCTCCAAAGGCGTCGGGGCGCCCGAGCCGCCGTCCTGACGACGCCGGTGGCCGCCCAAGCGCCAGCGGGTCCGATGAGCTTCCCCTCCATCGCCGCTCCTTTGATCCTCTCCTGAAGGCCCAGCACCACGCAATCGTCGCAGCTGACGAACCGAAGAAGAAGAGATGGGAGGAAAAGGAACCCCTCTCTCCCGAAAAGCTGGAGCAGTGGATGACGGACTCCGTCGGAGAGGTAGGAGAAAAACCGGATTTTTTTTTTTTTTTTTGACGATTAGAGTTGCACGTTCTGGATTCTTACTTATAATTAATATTGTAGATTGTGAGGAACATCGGGGAGGCCCCGTTCCTGGTGCACATCTTCGCGGGCAGAGGCGGCGGCGGCGGCGGGCAAGAGACCGGCGTGAGGTTGGAGAGGGATGCGGCAACGCCGGAGGAGTGGCCGCGCATCAAGAAACGGTGGGACGATGGGAGCCCCAGGCCGGACGGGGTCATCCTTGTGGAGGAGCTTAAGAACGAGGAGGAGGAGGAGGCGGCGGAGAGAGCCACCTCCGCCGCCGCTTCTGGTCCCAAGACGTGGGGGCTGGTGGTCCAGGGGCGAGGGATGGACTGCGCGGCGTGCTACCTCCTCAACACTTGCCGCGTGAGGTCGTCGGTGGGGTTCTGCACCCACTTTTGCCTGGTGAGAGCCCAGTGTTTTGGGGAGCCCTCGGAGGTGCAGCTCAGGAAAGCTTGGCTGCAGGGGAGGTAGCACCATTGGTTGATTCTACCAGACTCGCCCACATTCTTTCCTTGGTTCTCTTCTTTACCGTGAAACAAAATGAAAAGAATTCACTGTGAGAGAACCCAGTATTGTTTCTTCATCATGATGTCATTGAGCTTTCTTCCATTAATTAGTTAGATTGTTTTGTACACAGTTCCGTGCTGCAACGATCGTTGTGATGATTGATCGTTGTGATGATTTGTCTGCCATGGCATCTGATCCAATCTGTTTTATGATCTTAAACAAATAGCAAATGATTTACGCTATTCAACAGCTTTGGTTTAGTGAAAGTCATTAAAGTATTGTTTTTTTAGAAAAAAAAAAAAAATTTAACCATCTGTGGAGGCATCCCGAACTATTACTGGGTACCTTGGGTTTGAGCCACCTAACGTGTCTGATCACCTGTCTTGGAGACGAATCCTTCACCTTATGAATTCCAAGAGCGTATGAATTCTTAGGTAAATCTTAACAAATCTTATCTTAAATTTTTCGAATGATTCTTCTTAACGTTATGATTTTCAAAATAAATTCAGCGTAGTTTATGAATTTTAGGATAAACTTTAATTTATCTCATCTTTTTTTTGAGTGATGTCAGAAAAGATTAAATAAAATATTGCTTCACTTTGTTCACACGCCAATTTGAGATGATGGATCCAATCCTTTAGATAAACGTAGAAGCAAAACATCTGATACAACAGTTGCCTGCTGTTACTGAGCTCATCGAATATGATTTAAGCGTTACTAAATAAACCTTTCAATTAATTAAATTAATTTTAATTAATAATTTTTAATTAATTAAATTAAAATTATTAATAAAACTTTAAATTAATTAATCTGCAAATAATCAGCATAATTAATTAAGTTTATAAAATAAACTTTTTAATTAATTAATCTTATCAAAATAGTTTTTTCTATAATAAATTTTTAAAATTTATTTTGAACTTATTAATGAAATGGCAACCTTTCCTAACTTCATTTCTTTTCTTGATTGCCCTCCTGTCTTTTATGCCTAGCCATCTTATTGTTGCTATTGCCTCATGCTTCTCTTAGCGCCGGGACATGGCTGCTTAATAGAGGTCTATTGTCTCTCTGCAACAATCACGAGCCCTGGGCCATGATGTAGGGAGGCGGTTAGAGATTCATCAAAGTTAAAAGGAGAGCATAGGCTCCTTTCTCTTTCTCTCTATACTTACTCTCTCTACTCTATTCGTAAGAATAGAGGTTCCATTGCCTCACCACCCCACCGCTTCCAAGAGAAGCCATGGCAGCGGCTAGGGTGGACGCATGACCTAACACCTAATGATAGGTCAACCAACAATATCTCACTCATTCATATCTCTCGTTATGCAGTGCAATGAGATATGTGACCGATGAAATTTATACGTAGTGACACATAGTGGAAGTACTACATTAAGTTAACATATAACTAATGCAGTACACAAGCAATGGAGTCCAAAATCATTTATATCCTAAAAAATTTGATCATGCCTTGATCAAGCACTCTTAATCCCTCATGAGATTTACTGCAAACAGTACTTGAAAAATACTAAGTCAAATATCTGTATCCATAATCATATGCATCTCATGCACACGATAGCCTGGGCAATGGATCACAAATATAAGGTATGGTTACGAATAATCTTTCTTGAACACTCATATCAGTCTATCTTTTATTCAGTCAACTTCCTATGATTGTCTCATGCGGCCATATCAATCATGACTCTGGGGAACAAAGCTAAGGAAGTCATCCTAAATTTCAACTTCATGATATGTTTAAGTCCAAGGATAGAACATAATTATAGGGCTCACATGGTAATGGAGAGGAAATATATCATGTTGCCTCCTACTTGGTTGACTTTAGCATATACAACATAATGCATGCTACGATGGAGCTCCCACTCAATGGGCCATATCAAACTCAAACACCATACGAACAGGGATCCAAACATCACAAAATTGCCTAACCTGAGCGCACACGCATACTCTTAGTTTGGCTATAACAGTCTTGGTACGGATTTACGGACATATCAAATTATCAATACATATACTCCATACTTGACTTTCCTGAGTCTCATCTCAATCCAAACTAAGGTGACTTCCTTTATAATTTATATAGTTCAATGGCATGAAATCATTTTGCAACCCATGCAATCTTCAACTCACGCAGTCTGCGACTCATTCTTATTCATGCTCTATGCAACATATGCAATTCTTCATAATATCGCTACTCAAGCATATAATATGGCTACTGTAGTCTCGTCCTTTATAATATGGCTACTGTAGTCTTGTCCTACTCACTATAAAAGTGTCAGGATGATCACTTGTGTAAGTGGACTAATCTAAGCCTATAACATTCATATACATATGTGCCTACCAATATGAACTCATAATAATAATAATGAAAGCAAACATTTCATTTCAACATTAACCACAATACATAGTCAATGATGTCCATACAATCCCTGTCTGTCAAACAAAATACAGACCTAGACTTCTCACATAAGTTGAAACACATCCCTAGCAATGGACTTAGTCAACAGATCAACCAACATCATGCTAGTAAGGATATGTATAAGGATAGCCTCTCCTTGTCTGACCATGTCTCGAATGAAGTGATATATAATGTTAATATACTTAGTCCTAACATGGTATTTAGGATCTTTAACATATTGTAATGTCGTCATGCTATTAAAACATATCTGAATAGCCTCATGAGCACTAGCTAACATTTTAAGTCTTCTCAAGAACCTTCTCAGTCACACGACCTATTAGACAATAGTCGAACAAGAAATATATTCATCTTGCTCTATTTCTTATTGCGCTAAGAGACAACTCCACCTTCAAAGATGAACATATATTTTGAAGCGGATTTATGCTCATCTTTATCACTAGCCCAATCAAAGTCATAAAACCCTTTTAATCTCAGTCCCCTCCCTAATAACATAGGGTAAGATTAGCAGTACCACGAAAGTAACGAAAGATCCTTTTCATTGCTTTTTAATGAGCAAGTACCGAATTACTTTGGTATTGGATAACCAAGCTTACTACAAAGCTAATGTCAAGATGAGTACATAACATAGCGTGCATTAGGCTCCCCACAGCACTCGCATAGGGAATCTCACTCATCTTTTCTCTCTCCTAGTATGTTCTAAGGCAATAGTCAATATTTAACGTATAACGGGTCTCGAACAGTGCATTTGGAATTGTTTCAAAATTTTTCAATATATGTTTATTGAGATAGAATAAGAAATCTCTTAGCATGATTCCTTAGGATCATTCCTAGCATAAAATTCGCCTCATCCACATCCTTCATCTCAAAAACAAAGGCTAGCCACTCTTTAGTGGCATTGATCACCCTATAGAACTATTAACTATTAGGATATCATCCACATACAGCGCTAAAATCAGAATTTCTTCATCTAATTTCTTAATGTACACGCAGTTGTCCTTCTCAATTATGTCTAAGCCAATCGATGTAATGTCTTCATAAAACTTGTGGTACCATCGCTAAGATGACTACTTGAGACCATATATAAATCTTTTAAGGTGACACACTTTGTCCTCCTTTCCTTTAGCTATGAAGCCCAAAGGTTGATCCATGTAGATCTCTTCATCTAGACTTCCATTAAGAAACATTGTTTTGACATCCATCTTATGTAGCTCCAAATCCAAATGGCTATAATAGCTAGGATCAGATGAATGAAGGCAAATCTCACCATGAAAGAAAATGTCTCTTCATAATCTACACCCTCCAACTAGGTATAGCTCTATGCCATAAGTCAGGTTTTATACTTATCAATTGACCTATCAGTCTTATGCTTTATCTTTAGGATTCACTTGTTTTCTATAGATTTGTGTTCAAGCGGAAGGTCTATCAGGTCCACACATAGTTCTTGACCATCGGCCTCATCTCATTCTCCATGGCAGCTAGTCACTCACTATAAGCAGGTGAAGCGAGTGCCTCATCAACAGAAGTAAGGAAATAAGAGAGGCCTTAGAAGCTGATAAGCGTAAATCCGACATTTAATTCATACACTTTCATAACGACATTAGCTAGTTTTTAATTTATTTTTAATTAAATTTATTTATTTTTTATTTATTTTTATTTTATTTTATAAGAAAAATATTGCGATATTTGTAGTTTAATTGGACTCATTTGTAGTTGAGATGGATGTCTGGCTTGATTCTTAAATTGGTTAACCATTTCATAATAAGGACGGTCTATTGCCTATGGTTCTTAAATTTGTTATTATAGATTTGAAGCTAAGCACACAATGTTAATTTAGATATCTATTTTACATGCTATTGCTTCTAATGTTTGCTGCATGGATTTAAATTGCGGTTAAGAAGGAATGGTTTCACCATAAGATTTGCTGCATGTTAGAACTCTTCTACGCTTATGAAAGCAATAAATGCAGCACTGAAGTTACTTAAAGGATAAGGGCGTTATCTCCAAAACCCCATGCGTGTTCAACATGAAACGGACTCCATAAGGTGGCAACGAATTCAAGTGAGGGACTCCACTTGGCTTCACCCAGGATTTCAACGGACTTAAAGACGCTTGGGAGGACGGTGACGTAGACTCCACAAGGCGTTATCCTGTCCAAGGGACTCCAATCGATGATTTCACGCAACTCCTTCGCGCTATGGGACTCCTTTACGGGTGTTGATGAGGTGGCAGCGGTGGCAACAACCATCTCCAGCGGCCTCCACACGTGAAGACTCACTCCTACGCGTTAACAGTTAGCAACTCATATCTTTACGGACAAGGATCTTTAGTATTTTATCGTATTCAACACGTGTTTTTCAATTATAAAAAAAAAAAGTGAGTCTTTAATGGCATAGTGTTGGCTTATATATATATATATATATATAGGATTTTCATCATTGCTTCTAACGGAAAATATAAGTTTTTTTTTTTTTTATTTTACTTCTATTCTGATATTATATTATATATATATTTCTTAACATTGATCTATCAACGAACATATAATTTATTTTATTAGTTACTTTATTTTTAATATTTTCAAGATTAAGTATTTTATTCTTATAATTAATGTTTACAATTTATTGTTTGATTAATTGAATAACAATCAGGCTAAGAGGTGATTTGTTATTTCTTATGATTAATTTTTATTTTTAGATCTAGAATTAAATATCATTAGTTAAGCGAAAATATAGATACTTTACATATTGTTAGAAAATTTAAAATACATAATGAGATATTTTTGATATCGTTCGAGAAGATATTGAATAATTAAGAAATTTTTAATCATCAACATGAATTATTAAAATTTAATAATTAAAAAATAGATTGTGTGGATTTGTTGAATGAAATCAGTCGTTTAATATCATATTTTACATGTTTAAATTTTTAGGCTTTATTAATTTTTAGAGTAGAACATTAGTTTATATTTGATTTTCAAATAATAATTAATTTAGTAAATTTTAGTATTTAATAATATAATTAATTTATGTGAGTTAAATATCCTTTTCTAAAAATACTTTACGATTCAATTATGTTACTTAGATTATTTTATACGAACAAATAGCACTATTATCAAAAATTAATTATTTATTGTTAATATTGATAATAGCTAGAAATTTAAATATTTTATTATTAAAATATATTGATGGAGTCTCCGCAAGACGCTCTTAGGATCCAACAATCTCCAAGAGATAACGCATGTCTTTGTGAAGACGTGAAGCCACGAAACTTCCGTGGAAATCCCAACCGATTTCCAAGGACGTTACGTCTTTCGGATTGCTAAACGTGCCTTAACTGAAAAGAAAGTCAACACCGGTCACCACGGTCGTTTCCTCTTCACGATTTCACGGTCCTCGTGGAGTTCTCTTCACGATTTCCTCTCCTCCAACACCGGTCAGCGAGAGGAATTCAAAAGTCAACATTGGTCAACGAGGGCAAAGAAATTAAAGGAAAAAATAAGCTAAAAAACGGAATAAATATTTAGAAAAGGGGCTGTTGGGATATGAAAGCCTAGGTGCTTCTCAGCGAGTTGATTCGAGCCATCGACTTAGAAGTACATGATCATTTGATTCCAAAATTGAAAGAACCTTAAGGCAGCTTAAACAAAAAAAAAAAAAAGAAAACAATATATCTCTACTAAAAAATATATCTCTATCTAATATGGTTGATCAAAAGCACAAGGTGTTACGAGACTATGTTATGCCCTCGATCAATAGGGCTACATCAAGCATAAGGAGACCATACAAGCCAATAATTTTGAAATCAAAACGGCTATCATTCAAATGATTAGCACGAAAGGATCCGAACGTACATATTGCAAATTTTCAAAATTTGTGATACTTTTAAACATAATGGAGCTGAATTCTTTGCCGCCTAGCATCATCACTATCTGGGAAGAGTTAGCACAAAAATTTCTAGCAAAATATTTTCCTTTTGCAAAAACAGCAAGGTTAAGGAATGGCATCACTACATTCATCCAATTTGAGGTGAATCATTATATGAAGCATCGAAGAGGTACAAAGATTTATTGAGAAGATGTCCTCATCATGACCTTCCAACATGGCTTCAAGTACAAACATTCTATAATGGTTTAGGAGCTACAAATAGGTCTATGGTTGATGCAACAGCTGGTGGAGCTTTAATGAGTAAAACTCATTGATGGGGCCAGTTGACCCCATGAAAAATAAAATTTTTGGATGACCCACTTGACAACGGCGTCAGCCCTAAAGGCCGACGGCCCCAAAGACCGACGGCCCCAAAGGCCGACACCTCCAAGACCGACTGCCCCAAAGGTCGATGGCCCCCAAAGACCGACACCTCCAAGGCCGACGGCTCCAAAGGCCGACGGCTCCAAGACCGACGGCTCCAGGACCGACGGTCCCAAAGGTCGACACCTCCAAGGTCGACGGCCCAAAGGCCGACGGCTCCAGGACCGACGGCCCCAAAGGCCGACACCTCCAAGGCCGATGCCCGTAAGGCTGATGGCTCCAAGACCGATGGCCCCAAAGGCTGACGGCTCCAAGACCGACGGCTCCATGACCGACGGCCCCAAGACCGGTAGCTCCAAGACCGGCACCTCCAAGGTCGACGGCCCCAAAGGCCGACACCTCCAAGGCCGACGGCCCCAAAGGCCGATGGCAAAATCGACGGCTCCATGACCGACGGCCCCAAGACCGGCAGCTCCAAGGCCGACACCTCGAAGACCGATGGCCCCAAAGGCCGACACCTCCAAGACCGACGGCCCCAAAGGCCGATGGTTCCAAGACCGACGGCTCGATGACCGACAGCCCCAAGACCGGCAGCTCCAAGACTGGCACCTCCAAGGCCGACTGCCCCAAAGGCCGACACCTCCAAGGCCGACGGTCCCAAAGGCCGACAGCTCCAAGACCGATGGCTCCATGACCGACGGCCCCAAGACCGGCAGCTCCAAGGCCGACACCTCCAAGACCAACGGCCCCAAAGGCCGACGGCCCCAGGACCGACGGCCCCAAAGGCCGACAGCTCCAAGACCGACGGCCCCAAAGGCCAATGGCTCCAAGACCGACGGCCCCAAAGGCCGATGGCTCCAAGCCAGTTGGCCCAGGCACTCTCCTAGCCGGCCCCCTACGTCTCCAAGCTAGGCGGCCCCGGCACCTTCTGAGGCAACCCGACAACTTCCTAGCCGGCCCCCTATGTCTCCAAGCTAGCCGGCCCCCTACGTCTCCAAGCTAGGCGGCCTCGGCACCTTCTGAGGCAGCCCGACAACTTCCTAGCCGGCCCCCTACGTCTCCAAGCCAGTCGGCCCAGGCACTCTCCTAGCCGGCCCCTACGTCTCCAAGCTAGGCGGCCCCGGCACTTCTGAGGCGGCCCGGCAACTTCCTATCCGGCCCCCTACGTCTCCAAGCTAGCCGGCCACGGCACCTCCCAGTCGACCCTGGCACTCCCCTACTCGGCCCCGGCGTCTCCAGTTCCGCCGAGTCGGCCAAGGCCATCCACGGCCCGCCCAACTTGGCCTCGGCGTCTCCAGTTCTGCCGAGTCGGCCAAGGCCATCCCCGGCTGGCCTGACTCGTCCCCCGGCGTCTCCAGTTCCCCCGAGTCGGCCAAGGCCATCCCCGGCCGGCCCGACTCAGCCCCGGCGTCTCCAGTTCCGCCGAGTCGGCCAAGGCCATCCCCGGCCGGCCCGACTCGGCTCGGCGTCTCCAGTTCCACCGAGTCGGCCAAGGCCATCCCCAGCCGGCCCGATTCGGCTCCGGCGTCTCCAGTTCCACCGAGTCGGCCAAGGCCATCCCTGGCCAGCCCAACTCAGACCCGGCGTCTCCAGTTCCGCCGAGTCGGCCAAGGCCATCCCCGGCCAGCCCGTCTCGGACTTGGCGTCTCCAGTTCCGCCGAGTCAGCCAAGGCCATCCCCGGCCGGCCCGACTCAGCCTCGGCACTGACTTACCAGCGGGATTGGCCCCAGCCATCTCGGGTCGACCCGGCTCGGCCCTGATAAGATGGGATTTCCCAGTTCCCACCAGATCAGCCCCGGCGGTTCAAGAAACCGCCTCTCTGACGTGCGCCGCCCAACGGCGCCAGACGCGCCGCCCGACAGCACCAGATCCGACAACCCAACAGCCCCGCCGGCTGATGGGACGTAGCCCACCAACCAGCGCAGATTCACGCAACTAAACTCCGCAGACATCCCCTCCTCACGCAATCCCACGTGATCATGCCAGGGTCAACCCCTATAAAAGGGTAAATCACATCGAGAACCAGGTAACGCAAGTTTACGCACTTAATACCCGAATTCTCAGAGGAAAACTACTGTCCTTCTGAGATCTCTCCCTTCTCCAAGAGCTCTCTCGAGCTCCTTCTCTGCTGTGACCTCAGTTGCTAACTTGGGCATCAGAGGGTCCCACCGGAGGATCCCCTTCGGTCTTGGGACTTCTTTGCAGGCAACCCGATGAAGCAAGGATTTGAGAAGAAGAGCCTCCATCCCCGACGTCCAGGAGAGGTGATTGAGCGTCATCAGATTGGCGCGCCAGGTAGGGGGGCATAAGAGAAAGTAGCGAATGCTCTCCTGAGCTGCATCTTTCATCCCCTCTCTTCTTCAAAAATCCATGGTGGTGACTCGGGCCCAGGACGCCTCCGTCAGCTGCCCGACGGGGCTTCTCCCGCCGGTTAGGCAGCAGGAGGCCAATCCTCCTGCAGCTGACCCTCCGGTCACTGCCCGCCATCGGACGCCGCTGTCCAAACAGCATAGCGGTTGGCGACTCTTTCCTAGCAAGTCCAGAATCTCACCGCCATGGTCCACGGGCTCCAGCAACAACAGTCCGTGGCCACCCAGCACCAGACCGCTCCCCCTGCCAGTCAGCAGTCGGCGAGGAGAGGTTCTCCTCGGCGGGAGGCCGGTCGGTGAGAGACCGGCTGACGTCAGGTTTCCCCTAGGAAGCCTCAACGCGAGCCCTCCAAGCGGCCACGGTCCCCTGACCACGGCCCCAACAAGTCTTCTCCCAAGCCACATCATCACGAGGAACCCAGGCGGAAGTCCCGACTTCCATCTCCATCTCCTTCTGCCTCTTCTTCTTCTTCCTCTGAGCCATCTCGGAGAGCCCCGACGATCAGCCGCCAGGCGGAGGAACGCCTGGAGGAATACAACAGGCGCCTCGATGAGCTCGCCAAGAAGATCAACCATCAGCCGGAGGAAGAGTTCGACACTCGTCCTCCTTACACTCGCCGCATACTGAAGGAACCGGTTCCCTCCAGGTTCCGCTTCCCCCAGGTGGACCCATACAACGGTACGACCGACCCCCTCGACCACCTCGAGAGTTACAAAGCTATGATGCAAGTCCAGGGTGCCTCAGACGCCCTCCTCTGCAAGGCCTTCCCCGCAACCCTATGGAAGGCCGCTCGTGCATGGCATTCGCGCCTGTCCCCCCACAGTATAGACTCCTTCCGGGAGCTGGAGAGGGCATTTTTGGCCCACTTCGATGCCTGCCGCCAGATCCCAAGGGTGGCAGACAGCCTCTTCTCCGTCCGCCAGAAGAAAGGAGAGTCACAGCGGGACTTCGTGTCCCGATTCAAAACCACCATCCTCGAGGTCTACCATCTCGACGATGCGGTTGCCACCCTGGCGCTGAAGCGGGGACTCCTTCTGTCCCGCTTCACCTTCTCCCTGGATAAGAAGCCCCCAAGCTCTTATTCTGATCTCCTCCTCCGAGCTCAGAAGTACATCCGGGCGGATGAAGCCGACCTCACCCGCCGGGAGTCTTCGAAGAGCTCCAGCCACAAGCCCGCTCGCCCTGAGCCGAGCAGACCTCCCCGACATTGCCGATCCGACCCACCTCACCGGTCCGACAACAGGCGCCGAAGCCCTGTCCCTGACGAGAGTAAGCTCACTCCTCTCCTTGCCCCTCGATCCCACATCCTGATGGAGATTGAAGGCGAGCCTTACCTCCAACGTCCTCCCCCCATGAAGAAAGGTGCACCCCGCGACAGGAGCCACTATTGTCGATTCCACCGGGACTACGGTCATGACACCGACAACTGCTACAGCTTGAAGCGCGCCATCGAGGAGCTCATCCAGCGGGGCTACCTCGGCAAGTATGTCCAGAAGACACAACTGCCACTGCTAGCCATTATGGGGCCTCCACCAGCTCAAGCCACCATCGATAACACTCCCACGGAGCGGACTGTCGGGATGGTATCCTGGGGATTAGCCTCTGCATCCAAGCGGCCAAGGGGGGAGGAGGCGCCAAATAATGTAATGCCCCGGGGGGAGACTGCTGTCATGGAAAATGTAAACAATGAAGGCGTAGTCGTCGCTATGACGATCGCCAAACACCCTGTAAAAAGGATATTACTTGATAGTGGCAGCTCGGCTAACATCCTACTTACGACGCTTTTGTTCGGATGGGTTTATCTTTTGACTCCCTTCACCCGTGGCAACCCCGCTGGTCGGATTCACTGGAGATTCTGTGAGGATTGAGGGCGAAATATCCTTGCCTGTGACGGCCGGAACCCCACCATGCCAAAGCACCGTGATCATGAGATTCCTGGTCGTGAGGGTCCCTTTGGCATACAACGCCATTCTTGGGCGTCCTGGCCTGAATCTTTTGGATGCGGTTATCTTCACCCGGCGTCTACTGGTGCAGTTCCCCACCGGCGCGGGAGTTGAGAGATGCGCGGAGAGATAAGCCCGGTCTTACCTTGCTATCATACGGCGTCAAGCCCTTTGGAGGCCGACCCGGCCCTGGAGGCATCCGATCCTAGAGATTCCACCAAAGGAGGAGAGCCCGTCGAGCACCTCCTGACTTTCCCTCTCGAGGATGACCCAGCAAGGACCGTCCGTGTGGGTGGACTCCTTCCCCTGGAAGACCGGGAGCACCTCCTAGCTTTTCTGCAGGCTAACTCAGACGTCTTTGCCTGGTCAGCGTCTGACATGCCCGGCATCCCTCCGGAGGTCATCACCCACAAGCTCAATATCGACCCGCGGCACCGTCCAATCCATCAAAAGAAGAGGAGCTTTTCCACCGACTGACAAAAGGCGATTGATGAAGAAGTCAACAAGCTGATTAGCGCTGGCCACATCCGGGAGGCACACTATCCAAGCTGGCTGGCCAACGTGGTCATGGTGCACAAGGCAAACGGGAGCTGGAGAATCTGTATAGATTTCACCGACCTCAACAAGGCGTACCCAAAAGACAGCTTTCCCTTGCCGAGAATTGATCAGCTGGTCGATTCCACATCTGTCATGAGCTTCTCAGCTTCACGGACGCCTTCTCCGGATATAACCAGATAAAGATGGACCCCGGCGATGAGGAGCACACCTCCTTCGTGACAGAGAAAGCCATTTACTGCTATAAGGTGATGCCTTTCGGCCTCAAGAATGCAAGAGCTACCTACCAAAGGTTGATGAACAAGGTGTTCCAGGACCAACTCGGCCGGAATATGGAAGTCTATGTGGACGACATGCTGACAAAGAGCACCCGTGCCACCGACCACATCTCCGACCTGGAAGAAACTTTTAACAATCTCCGTCGCTTCCAAGTCAAGCTGAACCCCAAAAAGTGCGCTTTCGGGGTCACGGCAGGCAAATTTCTGGGCTTTATGGTGACCCAGCGCGGAATCGAGGCGAACCCAGAAAAGATCGGTGCCATACTCGACATGAGGCCGTCGTCCAACAAGAAGGAAGTGCAACAACTAACGGGAAGGATAGTGGCTCTGAGTCGTTTCCTCTCCAAATCGGCGGAGAGGTGCTTGCCTTTCTTCAAGACCCTGCGGAAGGTGAATGGTTTTGCGTGGACGGACGATTGCCAGAAAGCTTTCGACGGCTTAAAGGCATTCCTGTCCTCCCCGCCGCTCCTCTCCAAGCCGAGAGATGGATAGTCTCTTCCTTTACTTAGCCGCCTCCTCAGAAGCCGTCAGCTCAATCTGGTGCGCCTTGATGCTGACGGAACCCAAAGGCCTATCTACTATGAGCAAGGTCCTACATGACGCTGAGGTTAGGTATTCCAAAACAGAGAAAGTCATTTTCGCCTTGATAGTCTTCGCCCGGCATCTTCTCCCGTATTTCTAAGCCCATCCCATCGTGGTGCTTACGGACCAACCTCTCCGAGCCATCCTGGCCCGTCCGGATACTTCGGGTCGACTCGCCAAGTGGGCCATCAAGCTAGGAGAATTCGATATCTCTTTCCAAGCACAACCGGCCTTGAAGTCCCAAGTCCTGGCCGATTTCCTGGTCGAGTGCACTTGGGCGGAAGGAGATCTCAAACAGGTTCCTAGGGAGCAACTCGGGCCCGGGCCGAGAAATGATGGAGAGACCTGGATCCTCCATGTGGACGGCGCATCGAATTCTCAAGGGAGCGGCGCCGGCCTCATTCTTGCCGGGCTGGAAGGAGAAAGAACCGAGTGCGCCCTAAGATTCTTTTTGAGGCCACCAACAACCAAGCGGAGTACGAAGCCCTGCTGGCCGGATTAAGGCTAGCCCAGGAGATTGGAGCAAAGCGCCTCAGAGCTTACACGGACTCGCAACTCATCTCCGGGCAAATCAATGGAGAGTACGAGGCGCGCGACCCTGTTATGGCGCAATACCTGAAAAAGGTTCAACTCTTGACCTCCTCATTGCCCTACTTCAGTATCAGTTACATCCTCCGAAGTGAAAACGCCAAGGCCGACGTCTTCTCTCGACTGGCAACCTCCACCGACGGCTTGACAAGGAACGCCTACATTGAATATCTAGAAAGGCCCAGCATAGAGGACGGGGAGGAAGTCCTCCCGCTCACCCCGGAACCTACGTGGATGGATGCCTATGTCCGCTACCTCACCGACGGCACCCTCCCTGATGATCGCGACGAAGCCAGACTGCTCAAATGGAGGGCCTCCAAGTTCATCCTCCTCGACGGGCGTCTATACAGAAGGTCATTGTCCTACCCGTTGCTTAAGTGCGTAGGCCCCGCCGATGCCGACTACATCCTCAGAGAAATCCACGAAGGCATTTGTGGGAACCATCTGGGGGGCAGATCTTTAGCCCAGAAGGCTCTCCGTCAGGGGTACTTCTGGCTCACTATGAAGGAGGATGCGGCCAGGCTAGTTCAAAGGTGTGACGGCTGCCAGCGCCACGCGCACATCCAACATCAGCCGCCTACCCCGCTGAGCCCACTCTCGGCTCCGTGGCCCTTTGCCCAATGAGGAATGGACATTCTTGGACCATTCCCCCCAGCTTCAGGGCAGCAGAAATTCTTGTTAGTCGTCATCGATTATTTCACCAAGTGGGTCGAGGTCGAGGCGTTGGCCAAAATCACCGAGAGCAAAGTTAAAGCTTTCTTCTGGAAGTCGATCATATGCCTTTTTGGCTTGCCTCACACCCTCGTCATCGATAACGGTCGCCAATTCAACAATGAGGCATTCAAAGCCTTCTGTGAGGAGCTAGGCATTCACCACCGATTCACCTCTGTCGGCCACCCCCAGACCAACGGGGAGGCTGAGGTCATGAACCGCACCATCCTCAGAGGCTCAGGACTCGCCTAGATGGTTCCAAGAGATGCTGGGTAGAAGAGCTCCCCAGTGTAATATGGGCTTACCACACAACTCCCAGAGCCCCGACGGGTAAAACTCCTTTCAGCCTCTCCTTCGGATCCAAGGCCATCATCCCCGTCGAGATCGGATTTCCCAGTCCACGTGTGGAGTCCTTCAGTGAGGAAGGTAACTCCGCGCTGATTCGGGCCAACCTAGACTTCATCGACAAAGCGCATGACAGAGCGAGACTGCGCATGGCGACCTTTCGCCAGCGAGCGGCCAAGTACTACAACGCTCAAGTTCGTCCCAAGGTTTTTCGCCGCGGAGACTTGGTGCTACGAAAGGCTAAGGTATCCAAACCTACCGAGGGGGGCAAGCTATCCCCCAACTAGGAAGGTCCCTACCGCGTCGCCGAGGCGTTCCACCGAGGGGCATACAAACTAGAAGAGCTTGACGGGAAGCCCATTCCACGTACCTGGAATGCGGACAACCTCCACCAGTATTACTAATGATGTACTCCCAGAAGCATGAGTAATAAAGAAAGCCCCTTCTGATACCACAGCTTGTTCCCCCTTGCACCAAGTCTCTCAAAAGGAGCTCACTGGCATCGCGGCCCACGGAACACCATTCGGCCCCGGCACGAAGGTGCCCCCGAGTAGGTTAAGACCCTAAAGGCTCCGTACCCGGCTGAGTCGCCACTTGGGCGGCACACAAACCCCCAAGATGGTTCAAAAGGAGCTCACTGGCATCGCGGCCCACGGGACACCACTCAGCCCCGGCACGGAGGTGCCCCCGAGTAGGTTAAGACCCTAAAGGCTCCGTACCCAGCTGAGTCGCCACTTGGGTGGCACACGAACCCCCAAGATTGTTCAAAAGGAGCTCACTGGCATCACGGCCCACGGGACACCACTCGGCCCCGGCACGGAGGTGCCCCCGAGTAGGTTAAGACCTTAAAGGCTCTGTACCCAGCTGAGTCGCTACTTGGGCGGCACACAAACCCCCAAGATGTTCAAAAGGAGCTCACTGGCATCGCGGCCCATGGGATACCACTCGACCCCGGCACGGAGGTGCCCCCGAGTAGGTTAAGACCCTAAAGGCTCCGTACCCAGCTGAGTCACCACTTGGGCGGCACACAAACCCCCAAGATGGTTCAAAAGGAGCTCACTGGCATCGCGGCCCATGGGACACCACTCGGCCCAAGCACGGAGGTGCCCCCGAGTAGGTTAAGACCCTAAAGGCTCCGTACCCGGCTGAGTCGCCACTTGGGCAGCACACAAATCCCCAAGATGGTTCAAAAGGAGCTCACTGGCATCGCGGCCCACGGGACACCACTCTGCCCCGGCACGGAGGTGCCCCCGAGTAGGTTAAGACCCTAAAGGCTCTATACCCAGCTGAGTTGCCACTTGGGTAGCACACAAACCCCCAAGATGGTTCAAAAGGAGCTCACTGACATCGCGGCCCACGGGACACCACTCGGCCCCGGCACGGAGGTGCCCCCGAGTAGGTTAAGACCCTAAAGGCTCCGTACCCAGCTGAGTCGCCACTTGGGCGATACACAAACCCCCAAGATGGTTCAAAAGGAGCTCATTGGCATCGCGGCCCACGGGACACCACTCGGCCCCGGCACGGAGGTGCCCCCTGAGTAGGTTAAGACTCTAAAGGCTCCGTACCCGGCTGAGTCACCACTTGGGCGGCACACAAACCCCCAAGATGGTTCAAAAGGAGCTCACTGGCATCGCGGCCCACGGGACACCACTCGGCCCCGGCACGGAGGTGCCCCCAAGTAGGTTAAGACCCTAAAGGATCTGTACCCGGCTGAGTCGCCACTTGGGCAGCACACAAACCCCCAAGATGGTTCAAAAGGAGCTCACTGGCATCGCGGCCCACGGGACACCACTCGGCCCCGGCACGGAGGTGCCCCCGAGTAGGTTAAGACCCTAAAGACTCCATACCCGGCTGAGTCGCCACTTGGGCGGCACACAAACCCCCAAGATAGTTCAAAAGGAGCTCACTGGCATCGCGGCCCATGGGACACCACTCGGCCTCGGCACGGAGATGCCCCCGAGTAGGTTAAGACCCTAAAGGCTCCGTACCCGGCTGAGTCACCACTTGGGCGGCACACAAACCCCCAAGATGGTTCAAAAGGAGCTCACTGGCATCGCGGCCCATGGGACACCACTCGGCCCCGGCACGGCGATGCCCCCGAGTAGGTTAAGACCATAAAGGCTCCGTAACTGGCTGAGTCGCTCCTTGCAGTGGTTCTCACACCCCCGAGGTGGTTCAAAAGGAACCTGACAACTCTCAGCTCTCAGGTCACCCTCCGGGGTTCAAAAGACTCCCAGACTCCACGTTGGGAGAGGATTACTGGCCGCCCTCAGCTAGCCAAAGAAGGCGCGCAGACATCCATACGAGGCAGCGCAAGAGGAAAGGGGTTTCCCCACCTAGAAGGAATCACGGTTGAAGCTAACATGAAAGAGCAGATGCCAAGGTAAAAGTTCTACACTCCTCTCGCTTAGCTGACGCGGGGCATGCAAGCTCCAGAAGTGTGGGGGGCATTTGATGGGGCCAGTTGATCCCATGAAAAATAAAATTTTTTGGATGACCCACCTTGATAACGACGTCGGCCCCAAAGGCCGACGGCTCCAAGATCGACGGCCCCAAAGGCCGACACCTCCAAGGCCGACGGCTCCAAGACCGACGGCCCCAAAGGCCGACGGCTCCAAGACCAATGGCTCCAGGACTGACGGCCCCAAAGGCCGACACCTCCAAGGCCGACGGCTCCAAGGCCGATGGCTCCAGGACCGACGGCCCCAATGGCCGACACCTCCAAGGCCGACGCCCGTAAGGCTGACGGCTCCAAGACCGACGGCCCCAAAGGCCGACGGCTCCAAGACCGATGGCTCCATGACCGACGGCCCCAAGACCGGCAGCTCCAAGACCGGCACCTCCAAAGCCGATGGCCCCAAAGGCCGACACCTTAAAGGCCGGCGGCCCCAAAGGCCGACGGCTCCAAGACCGACGGCTCCATGACCGACGACTCCAAGACCGGCGGCTCCAAGGCCGACGGCCCCAAAGGCCAACACCTCCAAGACCGACGGCCCCAAAGACCGACAGCCCCAAAGGCCGACGGCTCCAAGACCGACGGCTCCATGACCGATGGCCCCAAGACCGGCAGCTCCAAGATCGGCACCTCCAAGGCCGACGGCCCCAAAGGCCGACACCTCAAAGGCCGACGGCTCCAAGACCGACGGCTCCATGACCCACGGCCCCAAGACCGGCAGCTCCAAGGCCGACACCTCCAAGACCGACGGCCCCAAAGGCCGACGGCCTCAGGACCGACGGGGGGCCGTCGGCCCCAAAGGCCGATGGCTCCAAGACCGACGGCTCCATGATCGACGGCCCCACGACCGGCAGCTCCAAGGCCGACACCTCCAAGACCGACGGCCCCAAAGGCCGACGGCCCCAGGACCGACGGTCCCAAAGGCCGACACCTTCAAGACCGATGGCCCCAAAGGCCGACGGCTCCAAGACCGACGGCCCCAAAGGTCGACGGCTCCAAGCCAGTCAGCCCAGGCACTCTCCTAGCCGGCCCCCTACGTCTCAAAGCTAGGCGGCCCCGGCACCTTCTGAGGCGGCCCGGCAACTTCCTAGCCGGCCCCCTACGTCTCCAAGCTAGCCAGCCCCCTACGTCTCCAAGCTAGGCGGCCCCGGCACCTTCTAAGGCGGCCCGACAACTTCCTAGCCGGCCCCCTACGTCTCCAAGCCAGTCGGCCCAGGCACTCTCCTAGCCGACCCCCTACGTCTCCAAGCTAGGCGGCCCTGGCACCTTCTAAGGCGGCCCGGCAACTTCCTAGCCGGCCCCCTACGTCTCCAAGCTAGCCGGCCCCGGCACCTCCCAGTCGACCCCGACACTCCCCTACTCGGCCTCGGTGTCTCCAGTTCCGCCGAGTCGGCCAAGGCCATCCCCGGCTGGCCCGACTCGGCCCCGACATCTCCAGTTCTGCCGAGTCGGCCAAGGCCATCCCCGGCCGGCCTGACTCGTCCCCCAGCGTCTCCAGTTGCACCGAGTCGGCCAAGGCCATCCCCGGCCGGCCCGACTCGGCCCCGGCGTCTCCAGTTCCGTCGAGTCGGATAAGGCCATCCCTGGCTGGCCCGACTCGGCCCCGGCGTCTCCAGTTCCTCCGAATCGGCCAAGGCCATCCCCGGCCGGCCCGACTCATCCCCGGCGTCTCCAGTTCCACCGAGTCGGCCAAGGCCATCCCCGGCCGGCCCGACTCGGCTCCGGCGTCTCCAGTTCCGCCGAGTCGGCCAAGGTCATCCCCGATCGGCCCGACTCGGACCCGGCGTCTCCAGTTCCACCGAGTCGGCCAAGGCCATCCCCGGCCAGCCCGACTCGGCCCTAGCACTGACTTACCAGTAGGATTGGCCCCAGCCATCTCGGGTCGACCTGGCTCGGCCCTGATAAGACGGGATTTCCCAGTTCCCGCCAGATCAGCCCCGGCGGTTCAAGAAACCGCCTCTCTAACGTGCGCCGCCCAACGGTGCCAGACGTGCGCCGCCCAACGGTGCCAGACGCGCGCCGCCCGACAGTGCCAGATCCGACAACCCAACAGCCCCACCGGCTGATGGGACGTAGCCCACCAACCAGCGCAGATTTACGCAACTGAACTCCGTAGACATCCCCTCCTCACGCAATCCCACGTGATCATGCCAGGGTAAATTCCTATAAAAGGGTAAATCACATCGAGAACCAGGTAACGCAAGTTTACGCACTTGATACCCGAATTCTCAAAGAAAAACTGCGGTCCTTCTGAGATCTCTCCCTTCTCCAAGAGCTCTCTCGAGCTCCTTCTCTGCTGTGACCTCAGTTGCTAACTTGGGCGTCGGAGGGTCCCACCGAAGGATCCCCTCTGGTCTTGGGACTTCTTTGCAGGCAACCGGTGAAGCAAGGATTCGAGAAGAATAGCCTCCGTTCCCGACGTTCAGGAGAGGTGATTGAGCGTCATTACTCATGAAACAGTATATGAACTTCTGAAAGAATTAGCATCCAATAATTATTAATGGCCTGCGGAAAGATCAATGCCAAGAAAGACACCTAGAGTTTTAAAGCTTGATTCTATAAATTCATTGGCAGCACAAATGGCAAATTTGTCTCAACAACTAGCTAAGATAAATGTTAGTGCTATTCAAACTAGTGATGTTTGTAATCATTGTGGAGGAAATCATTTAAGTATCGACTGCCAAGTGGGAAATCCTTTTGCCCAATCGAGTTATGGACAAGCAAATTACGTGTCAACTTTTAACATCAAAATAATCCATACTCGAACACGTACAATCTTGGATGGAGGAATCACCCCAATTTCTCATGAATCAATAACCAAGGGCAAGCTAAACTACCTCAGCAATTTTCACAGTAAGAGAAAAAGTCAACACTTGATGACATGTTTATGTAATACATGCAGAAAACAGATGTGGCAATCTAAAACAAGTCAGCTTCAATTCGTAATCTTGAGGTATAAATCGGTCAGCTTTCAAACATGCTCACAGAAAGAACTTTGCCAAGCAACACTATTACTAATCCAAAAGAACATGCAAAGGCAATAACATTGAGAAGTGGACGAACATATGGGGAGCAACAAATAACAAATGCCAAACAAGATGAAAATATGTATAATGAGGAGTCCAAGATGAAGGAAGCTGAATCAGATATAAAAGAAGTGGAGCAAGCTGAGAAAACTAAGGAGAATGAAAGAGCTTCAAAATCAAAAAAATCCATAGAAGTTACTTTAGAGAGACTTATTCTCCTTCAATTTATGACCACCAATTCCTTTTCCACAAAGATTAAAAAAGAATAATGTGGATGAACGGTTTTCTAAATTTCTAAGTATATTTAAGCAATTGCATATTAATATTCCTCTCATTGAAGCTTTAGAACAAATGCCTAAATATGCAAAATTTTTAAAAGATATTATATCAAAGAACAAAAATTAGAGCATGAAACAATAATGCTGATAGAGGAGAGTTGTACAATCTTACAAAAGAAGCTGCCACTTAAGCTGAAAGATCCAGGGAGTTTCACTATTTCTTGCACTATAGAAATTCTTATTTTGATAGAGCTTTATATGACTTAGGAGCAAGTATTAATTTAATGTCTCTCTCTGTTTTTAGAAAATTGGGGGGGGGGGGGGGGGGGGGGGAAGAACCTTAATTGATGTTCAACAAGGAAAACTTGTTTTAAGGAACCTTAAATGCCTTTGTTGACTGGAGCGCTTACTTCTGGTGGACCGGCCCTCACAGCCTCCTCTTTGTTGTGACAAAAAAATAAACCAAAACAATGGATTAACAGCAGTTGAAGGGCCCTCACCGACTGCTTCTTTCGGCAGCTCCTGGACCGCCTGGGACATAACCATGGCTAACTTCTCCATGGGGTCCTCATCAGCCCTCTACTCCGTCACCTGGGATGGAACCTCTGTTCTCTGCAACGAAAGCATGGAATTGGGTGAAAAAATAGAGCGATTACTTTTGCTTCATTCCGGCGGTCGCCAGCTACGACCTGGGTTGCGGATGGGTTGAAGACAAAAGTCCTAGCTACAATAGGCGCCGACCTGCTGAAGCCAAGAGGCTGGAACACTGTCCTCCTCTTTCGATCGCCAATTCTACCTTGCTCTATTCCAGACTGGTCTGGTCGGATCTAAGGCAGTGTTTGATATAGAGGATAAAAAGGATATCCCCTGGATATCTCTCTTTATTCCCAAATGCTATAGCTAAAAGGAATGGATCTAAAAAAAATTAACCAGAGGGGATAATTCATGATTAATCATGACCATGGGTTATCCCCTGAACTTATTTCCTAGAGAACCCAGGAACAATTAAAAGTTATCCCTTGATGGCAGACTTGTAATTTTAAAAAAATGCTTATTCCTTCAACTATCCTCTGGATAAATGCTATCCCGTATATTTATCCAGAATAGCTTTTGGGCTATCAAACATTACCTAAGATTCGTGCTGTTCCCGCACCGCACTCCAAGCCTGCATCTCAACCGTGAACCAAGCTTCCTTCTGCACGGCAACCAAATCACCGTTCTGCTGAGTTTGAGGTACAGAACTCAAAACATGGATCTCAATGCTCTCTGAATGAACTCAACGAGAATGGTCCTATTTTATTGACTAAACGTTTCTCCTATTAAAGTGATAACAGCCCCCCTCCCTTAATACCTGAACGCTCGCTTGATGGGGCATGTGGTGAAGGAATTGGGTATAAAAAGGGACCCATCCTAAGGTTTTACAACAGGGTTCTCGAGAGAAATCCTAAGGTTTTAGAACATGGTTCTCGAGAGAGATCCTAAGGTTTTAGAACATGGTTCTCGAGAGAGATCCTAAGGTTCTCGAGAGAGAAACCTAAAAGCGGAGGCATTGGAATTGAGTCCCTGATCAAGAGCAATCCTGAAGGCATACACCATCAGAATGCGAGAGCTCGTTGATTAGAAGACCGATCCATCGAGAAGAGAAAGGGAAGATCAATCGAGATCCCTAAAGAAAGGAAGATCTCCCGTGCAGTCCAAAGGAAAACCAGGAAGATCGGATTCCTTACCACCATTAAATAATAATGGCTGGAGGTAATTATGTTTAAGCAAATTAAGTCTTACATTTGGTATCAGAGCGAGGTTAAAACCTCTGCCTTATTTTGCGAAGATTTCTATCCAAGTTTCTCTTTTCAAGCAATTTATGCCGCATGTTTTCCGTTTTCAATTTTTTGGATCTCAGGTTGGTTTCGATCAGTTCTTATCTTTGTTCATGGAATTGACAGAAACCATTAAACCTATTTCAGATTCCGATTTTTGCGGAAACAAAACGTGGCTTCTTTCTTTTCTATTAAAGATTTCTTTCTAGCATTAAAGGTTTCCCGGATTTCTTTTTTATGGTATTAAAGAGATAGCATTAAAGAAAGAAAAAAAAAGAAACGTAGCATTAAAGAAAAAAAAAAACTAAAGAAGAGAAATGCAGCGGAAACGTGGCTTCAATAACCACATCGGTGAAATATTAAAAAAGGGAGAGAAAACTTTCGGTTTTCATTTTTCTCGCTTATGGTCTTTCCGTTCTCTCACGGGATTTAAAATCTGGATTGGTTGGATTTTAAATGCATTTATTATCTGTTTAATGTTTTATTAAATCATGTAACATGATTTATTTTTATCATTTGTTTCTTGAGTTTAAATTTTTGTATTAAAATACGCCTTCTGAGTCTCTATGCCTACGGTGTTTTGCATAGACTGGCCCAAGGGAATAATGAGCTACGGCCGGACGTGTTTTAATTAACAAAAATTTTTCTTAAGATGATAATTTTAAAATTCATTAAATAGATATTGAAATGTTATCTTCTGTTCTGCATATTAGATTTATTCTATGCATGAATTTGGTGGTAGTGTAAAAATCACAGTGCAAATCCTTTCAAGGTCTGATTGGTCAGTTGGTGTCTAGAAAGGTAAAGAGATTATGGTTACTTAATTGGTTCCGTTGACTGACCTAAGGAAAGCAACGGGGGGACCCCCACTTCTCTTTCACTGGCCTGGCCAATTTGACTAACTCGGATCTTGATTTGGAAATGTTACGTTGATTAAGATCACTACCTAATAATCATGCTAAATTGGTTAATCTATATGCATATAATGTCATGTGATCAATATGATGTTGATTAATTGAGGAGTAGCCACAGCATCTTTGATTAATCAAAATTATATATTAAGTTGCAAAGATCACATAAGGTTAGATGACATTAATTGTGACTAATTATATTAATGTAATGAATCTTATCCCACAGGAATTTTTGTTGCACTAATATAATTAATTAGGATGCGATAACAAATTATTTTCTTAATTACCCACAGGAATTAAGAAAGGAATATAATTTGTTAGTCACATCATTAAGCTAATGAGTCTATTTGAGTATAATAACTTAGCCCACAGGGAGTATTGTATGTTATTGATTCATGTTATTGCATGTTTACATTGGTAAAACATGACATCAAGTTATATGCCTCAAATTCAACTACATGAACATGATTTTATTTTTTATGCAGCTATTTTGCCTGTTAATATTTCTGATATGAAATGTGATATTCCCGATTTAAGTGGTGACAATTATAAATTATGGAAGGAGAGAATTCTTCTTCAATTAGGGTGCATGGATATTGACTATGCTATCAGAAAGGATGAACCACATTCAGTTACATCTACTAGCACTCAGGCTGAGATTTTGCGTATGAACGATGGGAACGGTCCAATCGCCTCAGTATGATGTTCATACGTACTAAAATTTCTGCTAGTATACGTGGTTCAATTCCTGAGTGCAAAAATGTCAAGGAACTTCTGAAGGCTATTGATGCACAATTTGAGTCTTCAGATAAGGCAATGGCTAGCACCCTAATGACAAAGTTATCATCAATGAAGCTCACTACGGTTGGAGGTGTGCGTGAGCACATCATGAAGATGAGGGACATTGCGGCTCAGTTGAAATCCCTAGAGGTTGAGATGTCAGAATCTTTCTTGGTGCACTTTATTTTGAGCTCACTCCCACAACAATATAGTCCCTTCAAAATATCTTACAATACACATAAGGACAAATGGTCAATTAATGAACTTCTGACCATGTGTGTTCAAGAGGAAGGGAGGCTGATTTTAGAAATGGGAGAAAGTGCACATTTAGTCACTCAGAGAAAGACTAAAGCTCCCAAAGCCAAACGCAAAGGAAAGGGTAAAGTATCCATCCATACAGAAGACAAGAAGGAGTCCAAGTGCTTCTTTTGCAAGAAGAAAGGACATATAAAGAAAGATTGTCTCAAATTTAAAGCTTGGCTTGACAAGAAAGGTACTCTAACCTCATTCGTATGTCATGAATCTAATTTGGTTATATGTCATAACACATGGTGGATTGATTCTGGTTCTACAATCCATGTTTCAAATACCTTGCAGGGTTTTCTAAATCAAAGGAAACCATTGGGAAGTGAACAAAGCATCTATTCAGGAAACAAGATGGGTTCACATGTGGAAGCAATTGGAACGTGCAGACTTATTTTACATTCTGGTTTTGTTTTGGATTTGGAAAAGACGTTTTATATTCCAAGTTTCTCTAGAAATTTGATTTCAGTGTCAAGGCTTGTACCAGCAGGATACTCCTTTAATTTTAATAAAAGCTCTGTTGATTTATTTTATAAATCTAAGCTTATTGGGAATGGTACATTGTCAGACAATCTTTTTCAAATCAATTTGAAAAATAATACCACCTATAATGTGATGCACGCCCAAACTGGTATGAAAAGATGTGTTATAAATGAGAATTCCTCTATTTTGTGGCATCGGAGATTAGGTCATATCTCCATTGAGAGAATTAAAAGATTAGTAAAAGATGGAGTACTTGATACTCTTGATTTTACTGATTTTGACACTTGTGTGGACTGCATAAAGGGAAAGCAAACCAACAAGTCCAAGAAAAATGCCAAGAGAAGTTCGGAAATACTGGAGATCATACATACGGATATCTGTAGCCCAGATATGGATTCGTATGGTCAGAGATACTTCATCTCATTTATTGATGACTATTCACGATATATGTATCTCTACCTACTTCATAATAAGAACGAAGCATTAGATGCCTTTAAGGTATTTAAGGCAGAAGTAGAGAAACAATGCGGCAAGCAAATTAAAATCGTGAGGTCAGATAGAGGTGGAGAATATTATGGTAGATACACTGAGAATGGACAAGCACCTGGTCCGTTTGCTCGGTTTCTTGAAGAAAATGGAATTGTTGCACAATACACCATGCCAGGGTCTCCTGACCAAAACGGTGTAGCTGAAAGGAGAAACCGGACATTATTGGACATGGTAAGGAGCATGATTGTCAGCTCTAAGTTACCTAAATCCTTGTGGACTGAAGCTCTTAAAACTGCTGCGTATATATTGAATCGGGTTCCAACCAAGGCTGTTTCCAAAATGCCATTTGAGTTATTTAAAGGTTGGAAACCGAGTCTGCAACATATACGTGTTTGGGGATGCCCATCTGAAGTAAGAGTCTATAATCCACAAGAAAAGAAACTAGACCCAAGGACTATCAGTGGATACTTTATTGGATATGCTGAGAAGTCCAAGGGTTATAGATTTTATTGTCCATCTCACAGCACTAGGATTGTGGAATCAAGAAATGCAAAATTTCTTGAGAATGACTTGATCAGTGGGAGTGATCAATCTCAGTATTTGGCTTCTTCTGAGAAAGATCATTCAGTTATTCCAGCTTCCACTTCAAGTGAGGGATTGGTTGTTATTTATAGCACTCCTCAAACTCAATTAAGTGCCCAACAACCAGTCATTGAGATTTCACAAGCTGATGGTAATCTAGAAGATCGTGTTGTTCATCAACAATCAGTTGTGCAAGATACTCCTCAAGAGGTCATTGACACAACATTAAGAAGATCAACTAGAATAAAGAAATCAGCAATTCCTAGTGATTATGTTGTGTATCTACATGAATCTGACTATAACATTGGAGCCGAAAATGATCCTGAAACGTTTTCACAAGCCATGAGTTCTAAGGAATCAAACTTGTGGTTCAATGCCATGAAAGACGAGATGGAATCTATGGCATCTAATCGAGTCTGGGATCTTGTTGAGTTGCCTGATGGTGTAAAAGCCATTGGATGTAGATGGATCTTCAAAATAAAGAAAGACTCACAAGGCAACATTGAGAGATATAAAGCAAGACTCGTTGCCAAAGGATTCACTCAGAGGGAAGGAATCGACTACACGGAGACATTTTCTCCTGTATCCAAGAAAGACTCTCTCCGAATAATTATGGCGTTGGTAGCTCATTTTGATTTTGAGTTACATCAAATGGATGTGAAGACCGCATTCCTTAATGGAGATCTAGAGGAAGAGGTTTACATGAAACAGCCTGAAGGATTTTCCTCTAGTGATGGTGAGCATTTGGTTTGCAAACTTAAGAAATCCATATATGGATTGAAACAAGCCTCACGTCAGTGGTATTTAAAATTTCATGATGTGATCTCTTCCTTTGGTTTTGAAGAGAACATCATGGATCAATGTATATACCAGAAGGTTAGTGGGAGCAAAATTTGTTTCTTGGTCCTATATGTGGATGACATTCTACTTGCAACCAATGATAAAGGGTTGCTAAATGAGGTGAAACAATTTCTCTCTAAAAATTTTGATATGAAAGATATGAGAGGCATCTTATGTCATTGGCATTAAGATCCATAGAGAAAGATCTCGAGGCATTTTGGGATTGTCTCAAGAAACTTATATCAATAAAGTCTTGGAGAGATTTCGGATGAAAAATTGTTCACCAAGTGTTGCACCTATAGTGAAGGGTGACAAGTTCGCTTTGAACCAGTGCCCTAAAAATGAACTTGAACGGGAACAGATGCACAACATTCCATATGCTTCAGCTGTTGGAAGCCTAATGTATGCTCAGGTTTGCACAAGACCTGACATAGCATTTGCAGTAGGAATGTTGGGAAGATATCAGAGTAATCCAGGTTTAGACCATTGGAGAGCTGCTAAAAAGGTCATGAGGTATCTTCAAGGGACCAAGGACTACATGCTCATGTATAGACAAACTGATCATTTGGAGATAGAGGGCTACTCAGATTCGGACTTTGCTGGCTGCGTTGATTCTCGGAAATCAACATCAGGATTTATATTTATGTTAGCTGGTGGAGCCATATCATGGAGGAGTGCAAAGCAGACCTTGACTGCTACCTCTACTATGGAAGCGGAGTTCGTTGCTTGTTTTGAGGCTACATCGCAAGGTGTATGGTTGAAGAGTTTCATCTCAGGGCTTAGAATTGTTGACTCCATTACTAGGCCAATTAAACTGTACTGTGACAATTCAGCTGCTGTATTTTTGGCTAAAAACCATAAGAGTGGTAGTCGAAGTAAACATATCGACATTAAGTATTTAGCCATAAGAGAACGTGTTAAAGAGAACAAAGTGGTCATAGAACACGTTAGCACTGAATTGATGATAGCTGATCCTTTGACTAAAGGCATGCCAATTAAGAAGTTTAAGGATCATGTGATAAGAATGGGAGTTGGTTCCATGATATAATTGTATTGATAACAATTTGTACAAAGAAACTCTTATTTCAATCGTTTGTTTATTTCTCATTCAGGTGTACACGTTATATGACTTTTGAGAAATGACAAACTTTTCTTTTGGACTCTGAATAAACATATGGTTTATTCATTATGTTATGTTGTCACATTTGGAATGGTGATAAAGAAATTGAATGCATTGTAATACATAGAAGATAATACTCAATTATAGAGGACCTATCGCTATGATTCATGTATTTAGTTTCTTGTTCAGTGTTGATAAAATATACGGACCAAGTGGGAGAATGTAATAACCCGTCTTAATAATGGTCCTATTTTATTGACTAAACGTTTCTCCTATTAAAGTGATAACAGCCCCCCTCCCTTAATACCTGAACGCTCGCTTGATGGGGCATGCGGTGAAGGAATTGGGTATAAAAAGGGACCCATCCTAAGGTTTTACAACAGGTTCTCGAGAGAAATCCTAAGGTTTTAGAACATGGTTCTCGAGAGAGATCCTAAGGTTTTAGAACATGGTTCTCGAGAGAGATCCTAAGGTTCTCGAGAGAGAAACCTAAAAGCGGAGGCATTGGAATTGAGTCCCTGATCAAGAGCAATCCTGAAGGCATACACCATCGGAATGCGAGAGCTCGTTGATTAGAAGACCGATCCATCGAGAAGAGAAAGGGAAGATCAATCGAGATCCCTAAAGAAAGGAAGATCTCCCGTGCAGTCCAAAGGAAAACCAGGAAGATCAGATTCCTTACCACCATTAAATAATAATGGCTGGAGGTAATTATGTTTAAGCAAATTAAGTCTTACATAATGTAAGACTTAACATAATGTAAGACTTAAATTTGCTTAAACATAATTACCTCCAGCCATTATTATTTAATGGTGGTATGGAATCCGATCTTCCTGTTTTCCTTTGGACTGCACGGGAGATCTTCCTTTCTTTACGATCTCGATTGATCTTCCCTTTCTCTCTCGATGGATCGGTCTTCTAATCAACGAGCTCTCGCATTCAGATGGTGTATGCCTTCAGGATTGCTCTTGATCAGGGACTCAATTCCAATGCCTCCGCTTTTAGGTTTCTCTCTCGAGAATCTTAGGATCTCTCTCGAGAACCATGTTCTAAAACCTTAGGATCTCTCTCGAGAACCATGTTCTAAAACCTTAGGATCTCTCTGAGAAATTCTCTTCGAGAACCTATTGTAAAACCTTAGGATGGGTCCCTTTTATACCCAATTCCTTCACCGCATGCCCCATCAAGCGAGCGTTCAGGTATTAAGGGAGGGGGGCTGTTATCACTTTAATAGGAGAAACGTTTAGTCAATAAAATAGGACCATTATTAAGATGGGTTATTACATTCTCCCACTTGGTCCGTATATTTTATCAACACTGAACAAGAAACTAAATACATGAATCATAGCGATAGGTCCTCTATAATTGAGTATTATCTTCTATGTATTACAATGCATTCAATTTCTTTATCACCATTCCAAATGTGACAACATAACATAATGAATAAACCATATGTTTATTCAGAGTCCAAAAGAAAAGTTTGTCATTTCTCAAAAGTCATATAACGTGTACACCTGAATGAGAAATAAACAAACGATTGAAATAAGAGTTTCTTTGTACAAATTGTTATCAATACAATTATATCATGGAACCAACTCCCATTCTTATCACATGATCCTTAAACTTCTTAATTGGCATGCCTTTAGTCAAAGGATCAGCTATCATCAATTCAGTGCTAACGTGTTCTATGACCACTTTATTCTCTTTAACACGTTCTCTTATGGCTAAATACTTAATGTCGATATGTTTACTTCGACTACCACTCTTATGGTTTTTAGCCAAAAATACAGCAGCTGAATTGTCACAGTACAGTTTAATTGGCCTAGTAATGGAGTCAACAATTCTAAGCCCTGAGATGAAACTCTTCAACCATACACCTTGCGATGTAGCCTCAAAACAAGCAACGAACTCCGCTTCCATAGTAGAGGTAGCAGTCAAGGTCTGCTTTGCACTCCTCCATGATATGGCTCCACCAGCTAACATAAATATAAATCCTGATGTTGATTTCCGAGAATCAACGCAGCCAGCAAAGTCCGAATCTGAGTAGCCCTCTATCTCCAAATGATCAGTTTGTCTATACATGAGCATGTAGTCCTTGGTCCCTTGAAGATACCTCATGACCTTTTTAGCAGCTCTCCAATGGTCTAAACCTGGATTACTCTGATATCTTCCCAACATTCCTACTGCAAATGCTATGTCAGGTCTTGTGCAAACCTGAGCATACATTAGGCTTCCAACAGCTGAAGCATATGGAATGTTGTGCATCTGTTCCCGTTCAAGTTCATTTTTAGGGCACTGGTTCAAAGCGAACTTGTCACCCTTCACTATAGGTGCAACACTTGGTGAACAATTTTTCATCCGAAATCTCTCCAAGACTTTATTGATATAAGTTTCTTGAGACAATCCCAAAATGCCTCGAGATCTTTCTCTATGGATCTTAATGCCAATGACATAAGATGCCTCACTCATATCTTTCATATCAAAATTTTTAGAGAGAAATTGTTTCACCTCATGTAGCAACCCTTTATCATTGGTTGCAAGTAGAATGTCATCCACATATAGGACCAAGAAACAAATTTTGCTCCCACTAACCTTCTGGTATATACATTGATCCATGATGTTCTCTTCAAAACCAAAGGAAGAGATCACATCATGAAATTTTAAATACCACTGACGTGAGGCTTGTTTCAATCCATATATGGATTTCTTAAGTTTGCAAACCAAATGCTCACCATCACTAGAGGAAAATCCTTCAGGCTGTTTCATGTAAACCTCTTCCTCTAGATCTCCATTAAGGAATGCGGTCTTCACATCCATTTGATGTAACTCAAAATCAAAATGAGCTACCAATGCCATAATTATTCGGAGAGAGTCTTTCTTGGATACAGGAGAAAATGTCTCCGTGTAGTCGATTCCTTCCCTCTGAGTGAATCCTTTGGCAACGAGTCTTGCTTTATATCTCTCAATGTTGCCTTGTGAGTCTTTCTTTATTTTGAAGATCCATCTACATCCAATGGCTTTTACACCATCAGGCAACTCAACAAGATCCCAGACTCGATTAGATGCCATAGATTCCATCTCTTCTTTCATGGCATTGAACCACAAGTTTGATTCCTTAGAACTCATGGCTTGTGAAAACGTTTCAGGATCATTTTCGGCTCCAATGTTATAGTCAGATTCATGTAGATACACAACATAATCACTAGGAATTGCTGATTTCTTTATTCTAGTTGATCTTCTTAATGTTGTGTCAATGACCTCTTGAGGAGTATCTTGCACAACTGATTGTTGATGAACAACACGATCTTCTAGATTACCATCAGCTTGTGAAATCTCAATGACTGGTTGTTGGGCACTTAATTGAGTTTGAGGAGTGCTATAAATAACAACCAATCCCTCACTTGAAGTGGAAGCTGGAATAACTGAATGATCTTTCTCAGAAGAAGCCAAATACTGAGATTGATCACTCCCACTGATCAAGTCATTCTCAAGAAATTTTGCATTTCTTGATTCCACAATCCTAGTGCTGTGAGATGGACAATAAAATCTATAACCCTTGGACTTCTCAGCATATCCAATAAAGTATCCACTGATAGTCCTTGGGTCTAGTTTCTTTTCTTGTGGATTATAGACTCTTACTTCAGATGGGCATCCCCAAACACGTATATGTTGCAGACTCGGTTTCCAACCTTTAAATAACTCAAATGGCGTTTTGGAAACAGCCTTGGTTGGAACCCGATTCAATATATACGCAGCAGTTTTAAGAGCTTCAGTCCACAAGGATTTAGGTAACTTAGAGCTGACAATCATGCTCCTTACCATGTCCAATAATGTCCGGTTTCTCCTTTCAGCTACACCGTTTTGGTCAGGAGACCCTGGCATGGTGTATTGTGCAACAATTCCATTTTCTTCAAGAAACCGAGCAAACGGACCAGGTGCTTGTCCATTCTCAGTGTATCTACCATAATATTCTCCACCTCTATCTGACCTCACGATTTTAATTTGCTTGCCGCATTGTTTCTCTACTTCTGCCTTAAATACCTTAAAGGCATCTAATGCTTCGTTCTTATTATGAAGTAGGTAGAGATACATATATCGTGAATAGTCATCAATAAATGAGATGAAGTATCTCTGACCATACGAATCCATATCTGGGCTACAGATATCCGTATGTATGATCTCCAGTATTTCCGAACTTCTCTTGGCATTTTTCTTGGACTTGTTGGTTTGCTTCCCTTTATGCAGTCCACACAAGTGTCAAAATCAGTAAAATCAAGAGTATCAAGTACTCCATCTTTTACTAATCTTTTAATTCTCTCAATGGAGATATGACCTAATCTCCGATGCCACAAAATAGAGGAATTCTCATTTATAACACATCTTTTCATACCAGTTTGGGCGTGCATCACATTATAGGTGGTATTATTTTTCAGATTGATTTGGAAAAGATTGTCTGACAATGTACCATTCCCAATAAGCTTAGATTTATAAAATAAATCAACAGAGCTTTTATTAAAATTAAAGGAATATCCTGCTGGTACAAGCCTTGACACTGAAATCAAATTTCTAGAGAAACTTGGAATATAAAATGTCTTTTCCAAATCCAAAACAAAACCAGAATGTAAAATAAGTCTGCACGTTCCAATTGCTTCCACATGTGAACCCATCTTGTTTCCTGAATAGATGCTTTGTTCACTTCCCAATGGTTTCCTTTGATTTAGAAAACCCTGCAAGGTATTTGAAACATGGATTGTAGAACCAGAATCAATCCACCATGTGTTATGACATATAACCAAATTGGATTCATGACATACGAATGAGGTTAGAGTACCTTTCTTGTCAAGCCAAGCTTTGAATTTGAG
>UESW01004596.1:658413-704825 GCA_900491605.1 Calamus simplicifolius
GACTCGAGAGGTGCTCAGAAAAACACTCTTCTGGTGTCTGAGCGGAGTCGACTCGCACAGTCCAGGAGTCGGCTCGACAGAATCAGGAGTCGACTCGACAATTTCATGGGTCGACTCGACACAGATGCACATTTCTGTACACTGAGCGGAGTCGACTCTGAAACTCAGGAGTCGGCTCCGGAACGTATCAAAAATCAGAAACTTTTTGATTGACATTAAAATCGTTTCAGATTCATTTTAATTCATTGTTTTGACATGAAATCAATAGAATTAACCTTTAGAAGTGATTCATGAACTAATCCTAAACTTTTTGAATACAACATGAATTATAACATTTCTTTTCAAAAAGTTTGAATATTGAGCTTAAAGTCACTTTCAAAATTGATTAAAATTAAACTTGAGCATTTTCATTGATTGTTCAAAATAAATTTGTTGCTTCATTTTCATAAACTCATTACATCCTTTAATAAACTCAATGACTTTTAGTAATCATCAAAATCAAAAGGATTGGATCATATAATTTTTCTATAATCTTTCAACAAAGAAAGACACCTAGAGTTTTAAAGCTGATTCTATAAATTCATTGGTAGCACAAATGGCAAATTTGTCTCAACAACTAGGTAAGATAAATGTTAGTGCTATTCAAACTAGTGATGTTTGTAATCATTATGGAGGAAATCATTTAAGTATCGACTGCCAAGTGGGAAATCCTTTTGCCCAATCGAGTTATGGACAAGCAAATTACGTGTCAACTTTTAACGTCAAAATAATCCATACTCGAACACGTACAATCTTGGATGGAGGAATCACCCCAATTTCTCATGAATCAATAACCAAGGGCAAGCTAAACTACCTCAGCAATTTTCACAGTAAGAGAAAAAGTCAACACTTGATGACATGTTTATGTAATACATGCAGAAAACAGATGTGGCAATCCAAAACAAGTCAGCTTCAATTCGTAATCTTGAGGTATAATTCGATCAGCTTTCAAACATGCTCACAGAAAGAACTTTGCCAAGCAACACTATTACTAATCCAAAAGAACATGCAAAGGCAATAACATTGAGAAGTGGACGAACATATGGTGAGCAACAAATAACAAATGCCAAACAAGATGAAAATATGATAATGAGGAGTCCAAGATGAAGGAAGCTGAATCAGATATAAAAGAAGTGGAGCAAGCTGAGAAAACTAAGGAGAATGAAAGAGCTTCAAAATCAAAAAAATCCATGGAAGTTACTTTAGAGAGACTTATTCTCCTTCAATTTATGACCACCAATTCCTTTTTCACAAAGATTAAAAAAGAATAATGTGGATGAGATGAACAGTTTTCTAAATTTCTTAGTATATTTAAGCAATTGCATATTAATATTCCTCTCATTGAAGCTTTAGAACAAATGCCTAAATATGCAAAATTTTTAAAAGATATTACATCAAAGAAGCAAAAATTAGAGGAACATGAAACAATAATGCTGACAGAGGAGAGTAGTGCAATCTTACAAAAGAAGCTACCACTTAAGCTGAAAGATCCAGAGGGTTTCACTATTTCTTGCACTATATGAAATTCTTATTTTGATAGAGCTTTATATGACTTCGGAGCAAGTATTAATTAATATCTCTCTCTGTTTTTAGAAATTGGGTCTAGGAGAAATAAATCAAACCACCATCTCTTTACAATTGGCAGATAGATCTATAAATACCCAAGAAGAGTCATTGAGGACGTATTAGTGAAAGTTGACAAGTTCATCTTTCTGGCTGACTTTATTATTCTTGATATGGAGGAGGACGAGGAGATTCCTTTAATATTGGGTCGACCTTTCCCCGCGATGGAAAGAACCTTAATTTGTTGACAGGAGCGCTTACTTCTGGTGGACCGGCCCTCACAGCCTCCTCTTTGTTGTGACGAAAAAATAAACCAAAACAATGGATTAACAGCAGTCGAAGGGCCCTCACCGACTGCTTCTTTCGGCAGCTCCTGGACCGCCTGGGACATAACCATGGCTAACTTCTCCATGGGGTCCTCATCAGCCCTCTACTCCGTCACCTGGAATGGAACCTCTGTTCTCTGCAACGAAAGCATGGAATTGGGTGAAAAAATAGAGCGATTATTTTTGCTTCATTCCGGCGGTCGCCAGCTACGACTTGGGTTGCGGATGGGTTGAAGACAAAAGTCCTAGCTACAATAGGCGCCGACCTGCTGAAGCCAAGAGGCTGGAACACTGTCCTCCTCTTTCGATCGCCAATTCTACCTTGATCTATTCCAGACTAGTCTGGTCGGATTTAAAGCAGTGTTTGATATGGGGGATAAAGAAGGATATCCCTTGGATATCTCTTCTTATTCCCAAATGCTATAGCTAAAAGGGATGGGTTTAAAAAAATTTAACCAGAGGGGATAATTCATGATTAACCCATGGTTAATCATGACCATGGGTTATCCCCTGAACTTATTCCCTAGAGAACCCAGGAACAATTAAAAGTTATCCCTTGATGGGAGACTTGTAATTTTAAAAAAATGCTTATTCCCTTAACTATCCTCTGGATAAATGCTATCCCGTACATTTATCCAGGATAGCTTTTGAGCTATCAAACATTACCAAAGATTCGTGCTGTTCCTGCACCGCACTCCAAGCCTGCATCTCAACCGTGAACCAAGCTTCCTTCTGCGCAGCAACCAAATCACCGTTCTGCTGAGTTTGAGGTACAGAACTCAAAACATGGATCTCAATGCTCTCTGAATGAACTCAACGAGGCCTACTAACATCCTACGGTGACCTTTACTGAAACAAAGTTATCGTAGAAATGTATTAAAGTGAAAAATATCATTTTAAATAATATTTTTTATTTTCATCTTATCTCTCTCGTCGGCGCTAATGGGACGAAGGGCCACCAAAATCATCACTTGAAGTGACGATTTCAAAATCTCAACTTCAAGTGGAGATTTCTCTTGTATTGGCTTATTACTTGGAGTTTCGAGATTCAATACGGTTTAAATGGATCTTTGAGGGGTTACCGGGATTTATTGAGGGACTCGAAAGGGAATTTATTTGCGGATTAGAATATCGGTCACTTCAATGTAAGTCGTGAGCCTCTCTTTGGAAATGTTTAAATGGATTCTTAAATAAATTTTTATATTTTTTATTAATAAGAGAAATCGCCACTTAAAGTGACAATTTTTATGCTACTGAAATCGTCACTTTAAGTGGCGATTTTTGCTGACTGAAATTGCCGCTTAAAATCGTCACTTGTTTGCCACTCCAAGTGACGATTTTCATGGGGCCCTTCATTCTGTCAACGGGTGAAGCAGAGAGGATAAGGTGAAAGCAAAAAATACCATTTGAAATGACATCTTTACTTTAACACCATTCCTACAATATCTTTGTTTCCATCCTCTTATTCTAAAACCGGTATAAAAAAACATCAGTTTAAAAAACGACTCAAACAAATTCCCTACTTACATCTGTGCGGCCTGTCACGAACTCTGATGCAAGTATCTCTTGCTGTCATCCGAGCAATTTCCCTGCTTGTGCTTGAGAATTAAACTCGGACACTACGGTGAAAGACATACAGAGATAACTCAGGTACCACTTACTATGAGTAAAAGTAACAAAGATTAGAAAATACACATGAGATTTATTGTGGTCTGATCATTAGTCTACATTCAAAAATAATAAAAAAAAATAAAATTCCGCTACATATCTGAATATTTTAAATACTATACTTCACTAAATTTTCTTATTAAACTTTAAAATTATAAGAATTATTTTCTTATCAAACATTCTCTTATAAATCCTTAAACCTACTACCATCCTATAAAATCCTCTCTTAAACTTTTCATAATAATGCTTTAAGATATTTTGGACACTTCAAGGCTGCTCGGAGCCATAAGCCCAAATTATTTTGAAAGTTAAGACTAATTACGCTTATATATAAAATATATATGTAATGTAATAACTCAAAATGCTATAGGGAACCAGAAACATACTCTCTTTAACTTTCCACTGTCCATGAGTTTGTTAGAGAAGGGACAACATACCAGATAGCCAAAACTACATCCAATTGTCTTCTCCTCTCTCCAAGTTAAGATACAAACCAATCAGACGCAGTCAGACATAAATAGGCAATCTTTTAACCTTCGATCACTGATTGAAGCAATCCATCACCAAGGGATGTTGTCCGGTGCAACTCAAAGTATAGAAGAGTACTTTTTTCAGAATTCAACCATACACCAGATAATTGATGACCCTCTAGCCTTTTGAGCTCAGCTCGCACCAAGAGCGCGCGTATCTAAGAACTTCACTAGATTTTCTTTTGAGGACGAGCAACACTTTATTTTATTTTTCAATTATTTATACCTGCACTATTCTTTAGATCTGATTTTAAACTAAATATTTGTTTATTTTTAACACAGCTCTAATCGACACTGACTTTAAACTCACACGACCTGCGCCCAGCTCTAATCTAACAGACCTTCATCGACTTGGGCAACACGCACACGGTTCCTTGTTCCTTCCATCATCCACTCTCTCTCAAATCACATGAGCAAAAGATCAGCACGGCTAACGCCATAGCAAACAAGCAACTGGCCATTCATCATAAACTTGGTCACGACCATGTAGCTTATTCACCACCTACCATCCATCTGGTGGAGTGCAGCACACAAAACAAGAAACATCACTATGTACAGATGCTAAACTAGTGAGTAGTACTCGCGCTGCCAACCTTCAAGACTTCTTCTTTCTTCCCCTCTTCGCCATCGTCAACTCTTATCACACTTTAATAACCTCCCTGTATAAAAGCATTGAGGCGATCCAGTTCCTCACGATGCTCAACCACCACGGCTCGAACAACATCCCCGATGGACACCATGCCGACCATACCCTTGTCGTCGATAACTGGAATGTGTCTGATACGGTTGTCTACCAAGACAAATCAAAGCAAAAGAATTTTAAGTACTAATGTCAGACAATGAAATTGAAATGGAATTACTGCTAGAATCCACAGAGGCATGGGATACCTGTCATCAGTTGCATAGCTCTCAGAGCTTTGGTATCAGGAGTCACAGTGATCAGTTTGTTCTGCTCAATTGGAAACCAAAAGAATGAGAGATTCATTCAAAATTACTTCTCACGTTGTTTTTTTTTTTTTTTTGTGGGAGAAATATGATAATGTAGTTGCTTGATTTCAAAGGTTTATCTTTTATAAGTTTTGGTTCTTACATCATTTACATAGAGAACCAAATCATAAATTGTAATACCAAACCGGCAAAGAAGAAGAACAATGTGTAAGATGGCACATTGCAGCTGGTTTTGATGAAGTTACCTCTTCGGTCATGATGTCACCAACTTTAGTTGATTTTGAAGATCTTCCCTGCACAATGATTTTCCTGAGATAATCTGGGAAAAGAAAAAATGGAATTAATACTCCATACATATTAACTGATCAGGGCTAAACTCACACCAAACCCAGTATTCCTTGCAGCTATTCATTGACAATCATTCAAAGTTGAATAGAAACTGCAAAGTTGGAAGACCAGCTACCTTTCTTAGCGTAATATGTCGTACACCAGCACACCGCTTGGTACCGAGTCAATGAACCATGAAATTTTTTTTTTTTTTTTGTGGATATGTCAACATAAACTTCTCTACATGATGCTCAAGAACGTGCAATTAATGCTTCAGTTCAATCTGACTTGATCCCTAGCAAGCTGAAGAGTTCAATCTATCATGATTACCCACTTCTGAAGCTTACCAGGATCTCCAATCCATACAGTTCCTCAGCAGACCACAAATCAAAAAGGCTTGAAGTTAAAGGACTCGACTTCTGGAGCATTGGGATTCTGTTTTGTTGACCTAAAGAGACCAATCCACAGTCTCATTTATGGTGTTATATGTATTTATAATTTATCACTTATGGTAGAATCAGGATCTCATCATACTGCTTGCCCGAAAAGCTCATCAGGCTAATTTTTGACAAGTGCTCGGCAGAAACATTATAGGAAGTGCAACAAGAAGCTCCATAGTAATGGATAGTGCTTTTGTTATCAAGTTCTTCCATTTTCCTAATGGAGGAGATTAGGCCATAGCCAATTCATATCCAGCTAACTCAGGACATTATTTTGTTGAGATATAGCAAGAGCAAAGATGAACATCAACTCGATAAAATGTGGGGTAGAACTTGAAAGATGAGCACCATAACTGATGGTGCTATATGTGTGTGTGTGCATATGTATAAGTTGATTGCTTCAAGGGGATTTGGCAGTGAAAAGACTTGTGCAAATTTCTGTGATAACTTAGTTATGAGGTCAAATTTAAACTGCAACAAATACGCATGTACATCCCTACCGAACGAACTTCTCACAGTATCTGCAACAGAATCCATTTTTTGACAGATGGAACTACAAAAATATTCAATTAAAGCATTTGATATAATCACTCATACAAATTTGAGCACGATATGAAGTTTTATCTCTAAGTAACGTATGATGTTTACATGGTGCATACTACTTTGCAACTAGTCGTGAATTTAACCTCTTCACCATCAAGTAAAACCTTGTCATAGTCAAGAAAATGCTCTACACAACAAATATAGCAACATCATACAAAACTTCCCTACATTAACACGCACAAACAGGGACACACCATTATCCCTTGTTTTTTTTCAACTTTCATAAACGTTGGCTTCTTAAAAGGATTCATGAATGCCAAAGAAGGATATATATAGCAGTAGAAGTCTGCAAAAGAAGATACAGCTTTGGATACGCATACGAGAATGAGGCAAGCATTTATGCAGTAAGGCCTTTTTTCCCCCATAAACTACAGTAAAAGCCTAGTACAAAACAATCTGTGTCTAAATTTGTCTAAATAGGCCTATAGCATTGGATATGGCCCGGGGCGGTCTATAGAGTTAGATATTCTCGTTAAGCCGTTATAGTTAACGGGACGGGGACGGGGATTACCTAGTGGGTACCCCTTTGCCTGTTTACTCGAGAATAACGAAACGATGATATTGATACAATAATAGATTCTTTGACTTTTGAAATGATTTGATTTAGGCCTATTAATAAATGCATATTAGCTTTAACAAAATAACAACTAGATAGGAAATGATCAATCACATTCTAATTGCATTTTAATCTGCACTTGGTACAATAAGCAACAATCAGAATACATTCAAATTTTAAAACAGAGATATCTTTCTTTTAAAGGATATGAGCTGAAAGAAGATTTTCGATGGGACAGCGATTGGCGAAGTAGATGATAGAGCTATATGGTTTGATGTTCAGATCAAAACTTCAGATTAGAAAGAAGGCAGGAGACGTTACTTGCGTGACGAAAATGGGTAAAATGGCCAAGGCTAACAGGGGCATTGAATACCATCCCCGAGCCTACCCGTAGCTGTTAAAAAATTCCCGTTATTTAAAATTTTAAAAACGGTATAAAAGGCCTATATAGCATTGCCAATCAATAGAGGATATTAAATTAATAGATCAGACATCTTGTGTGGTTGGATTCATTCATGGTTAAGAACCAGTAACATCACAGGATACATAAAGCCAAACTAATCTGATCAAACGTGGCTTTTGAATTATGTCACTATAACAACTCAACTCATCTAAGCCTTTTCCCAACTACATGAGATTGAATATTCAGTAGATTCATGTTTTAGGATATCTGAAGAAGTTTTATGCTAGTTGTCAACTACCTAACACAACCCTCCTTCTCTATCTAGGCTTGTGATCGGCCTTGGCAGAGTTGTCACTGTAACAACTATATAACAAATTTTGTTTTGGACCATGCAAGATATGCCACACATAGTAATGGTCATTGTCACACTATGCTTTTCAATATAGTGTAAACTGACCTTTTTTTGTTGCCAAAAGAAAACTAAGAGACATGATTTTAATCTTTAGGATACTTATGAAATTAGTAATTATGACCCCAAAAAAATGATCCATATGTATTGACTTATTATGCAAAGGAAAACATAGAACAATGTCACATAATTCAGGTCACTAATTTATGACACATAGAACAATATCACATAATTTCATTTCACTAATTTTATATAGATCTTAAAAAAAAAAAAGGCAACAAACACAATATCTCAAGCCGAGGTTGGTAAATGAATTTTATTATACATATTAAACTAAGAAAAGATGAAGCTCCTATAGAAATAGAGACGGATGTATTAAGTCCAAGGTACACCTCATTTGTTTGTCGGTTATTGCATGTTATTTGTTGTGTAAGTAAGTATACTTTCTATATATTGTGAAGCTAAGAAAAAACAAAGCTTTATTGAAATAAAGATAGATGTATAGTCTCGGCCCATTTGCCACAATAATAAGCCATAAAGCAATCCATTGCAGATAAAGTGTCACTTCTTCATTTTATTTAAATTATTGCATGTTATTTTATGGTATGGCTAGGAGGCTTATGGAGACTCCACACATGCACTCCCACAAACACGCAGGCATGCAGCGAGAGAGAGAGAGAGAGAGAGAGAGAGAGAGAGAAGTTTTAGTTGTCTCCACATGAAAATCAATGAGAAAATGTTAGCCCTCTAAACATGAAAATTCATATGATTGGTCAAAATGCACAAAGTTACAAATCATCTGTTTTAGGGGTCTCCTATAGATGCATCAAGTGGCACATAATGAATGATAACAACACAACCACTGAGAAACGTGATATAATTTGGACATCTAAACCATTGATCTTGCACTAGACATTCTGAATTTAAATAGAACATAAAATCATTTGATTTAGATTATTCCATTCTGCAAATCAAATCAATATGAAAAATGCATGCTGATGGCATGAGGATTGACAAGAGTATCGCCACATAAGTATCACCACATAAGCAAATGTGTCTAATGCAATATTGTAATCGGAAGTCATAACAATTCCACCTTGTCCTTTTTTTCTCTGAGGTTGGCTTTATGAATCCTCATTCCAAACATTCCTATTAAGGGTTGCCTCAGATTTTAATTTAAAGTCTTTACATATCGTTTCTCAAAACTTCCCTCCACATTATCCAAGAATTTCTCCTACCTTACCAGAACCCCTTTAAGAGCATTCTACATTCCCATACCATGTCAATGGACTCACTCCATCACTCTATCTTCAACTTATGTAATTCTTGCAATTTTCTTAGGCCTCATTAGTTACTTTAACCATACTAACTTTTTCAATATCCATCTAAATATTCTCATTTTAGCTACATCCAACTTTTTTCACCTTAGAACCTTCTTTATTGCTCAACATCTTGAGATATATAACATTGAAGCCTTGTTGTCATTCTATAAATTTTCCTCTAAAGTTGCCAAGATATCATCGATTATATAGTACCCTAGAACTATCTGCTCACTCATCTTATGTCTTCAAAATAATGAAATTGCTCACTTTGTTTAATCTCTTATCAACCATTTTAAGCTGGTGTGCATAATCTCCCTTTCTGTTTTAAATTTCTGCACTCCATATGCCTTATTTTTCTTTTACTCATGCTCATGCTAAAACTTAAATAACATTTAGCATCTAATGCCACACAAAAAGGAGCAAAACAGTCACTTTCCAGTAAGACCAAAATTTTACCAAGCCTGCAACTAGGCAATACAACTAGGCAACACACACACACACACACACACACACACATACATGTGAGGTGTAAAGAAAGTAATTTATACCCACTACAAAATTGAATTTTCCGATAGAAGAAAATGAAAAATGCAACCTAAAAGGTCTAAAACGCCTATGCACAGAAAGTTATAGTTTCAGAAACCTCTTGCCTACGGATCAAATCCCTTTATATATGCCACAATGCAGTGTACTGAATCTCTTGTGACTTGATCCACAAGATAGGAGCATTCAAAACATACCATTTTTTTGGGTGCATAGGCATTTAAATCTTCTTCTGTATCATGTCTAATGGTTCAGATTTCAATCTTTCAGCCACAAGTTTGAACTTTGCCATAGGTGCAAGACCTCCCTTTACGCCTTGTTTATTATTACATGACCCTATATACCATATGTACATGCATAAATACATACACAAACTGCCAACAAATGGCTCCTCTATAGTTTTTTAATATGCTACATGCAGGAATTTTAAGTCCCATGAGATGAGGTCATCTCAATTTTTTATAAAATGAAACACATCACCATCTCGCCCTATCCTGACTGTTGGGACAGAAGCATTCCAAGATGTACAGATTGAGAAGCCAGTATGATGGTAGTATAGTCCAATCTCGACACTTAAAATAGCAACCCACCTTAACATCCTGTGGAGACCTAAAACCATGAACACATGTGCGGCAAGACAAAAAAATAGGAACATCCAATCAACCACCATGGGCACAATTTTATGGTAATCATCCAATATATAACCTGATTCTTTGGAACTTTTAATGATCAGATAATCTTTTGTAGTTCCTATTTGAAGCATCCAAAGATCTTGTACTTTAAATCATCTTTTCTATCTCAAGAAATTAGTGAGCATGCATGCACGACTTTGTATGCTATGATCAGTCATGTCGATTACCTCTCTCAGTAATGATTCCAGAAATTGCTTTATCGGCTCCAGGTTTTACCACCACCAAGGCTCCAACATTGTTCTGTGTCATCTGAATGATGAGCATTACTCAGCCACTTATCTCAGAATATTATCTTTCAAGGAAGATAGGAGTGTTTCAGAAGCTAGAAGACTTAAAAGATGAAAAAGAAGAAGAAGAAGAAGAAGAAGAAGAAGAAGAAGAAGGAGACAAGCATCTACCCAAGCATTTATTATTAAGAGAAGAAAAGTACATACTGATTTCACTGCATCATATACGGTATCATCTGTAGTGCACCACAGCCAGGAACCATCAGCACCCTTGCCTTTAGCTTTTAAAACATCTGAAATTGTGGTGCTTTCAAATCCAGTCTCTTCCAAGCGAACAGGAGAAGCTGACTCAAAACGTGAAAAAACGGTAGGTATCATCGATGGATTCATGACCCGCACATGTTTCAGAACAGTGTATTTGAAAATATTTCCCTGGGTACGGATAGCTTGAAGTACCCCTTGCATTTTTCCTGACTTCAATGACATAATAGTCAGACCACCGTATTATGTAACATAACTATAGAGAAAAAAAAAAAAAAAAAGATATCTTTCTTCTGCTTTGCTAGGCCCACCCTCTGCATCCAGACTTTTGAACATAGAATCACTAGAAAATAGAAGCATATCCTTCAATTCATTATAACCATTGACATTTACATGAAAAAGTTTCACAGAAACCATGAGCATTTTCAATTCCATGTTCATTAAAAAAAAAAGCATCTTTTGATTTCCTTCAATTAATATGACTATCATTCGAGAGAGAGATAGGACCATGCATGCAGGCAATCCATTTTTAAGCAATGAACAGTGCTTCTACAGCAAAGAACCATCAAAAGAAAGGAGTGAAAAGCAGAAGGATAAGTATCCCCAAAAAATCTGAAGACAAATACTAGCTGTACACCAAATGGAGGTAAACTCCAACACAGCCTCTCAATATACCAAGCTCTGTCAACATCAATAGCAGATTTTTCAGACACTATGGTTCCCCTTCTCAGAAGCCTCTTGAAATACATGTAAGATAACGATAAAAGCCTTCTAACCATACTTTTGTCAAAGAGATGCTCCTAAGAAACCAGCCACTCCAGAATGTCTTAGTGCAAAGTCAACTATGGAATGGCACTCACCAAAAAGGCTCATATGATGTCACCAGTACAAGCAAGCAGTAGTACAGTCAGCCTACAACCTACATCAAAGGAAAATTTCTACTTCCCTCATTTACCTAAACTCACTTAGGTTACAATCTTATCACATCTCAATCCAAGCTCAAGGATTCAAATATATTTCGTCTCCAATCAATGATAGGTTCCTTTAACTGCTGTTAAGCCAAAAGGAACTAGCAACAAAAGTTCCCTTGACATTATGTCCCCAAATCTCATCAATTTTAGTTGCTGTTCCCTCCAGGATGACAGGGAGAAACACATCCCTCAAATCTGTATCATTAAGTTCATTTAGAAAGTAGGACTCCAGACTTGTCCTTAACAGCCTCACGCCTTCAGATGTGGTACAGAGCTTATCTGCCAGGACCAGAGCATGTGCAAGAAAGGTGCAAGAAGGGTGTGATGCAAGCAAACCTATACAAAGAAGATAATTATTAACCTCATATCAACTCTTCAAGGATCTTCGATTATGCACCCCCTCTTCTTACAAAATCATGATCTTGGAATATGGCAAGCAAGATATCACTTCAAACAAGTAAAACAAGAAAACTTCAAACTTTATTATTGACTTATTAATGAATAATTTATATATCAAAAGATTGCAGACCTGTTTAAAAAGTGAGACTCCCTAAATTAATACACTTTTCTGATCATAGAATATATCAAATAAACATAGAAAATATTAAATAAACATAGAAAATCAGCAAAAATAAAAGCAAATTCATTTTTCATCATGCACAACATAATGTGGTACGGGCACCAGGTTCAGAGGATTCTTAATCCTCTATGGATATCTGATTAGGTTTGTAGGGTTTGATTCGGTTGGAAACTAGGTTTATTTTATTTTATTTTAATTTGGGTTCAATTTTTTTTGTTTGGGCATTTGAGTCCAGTCTTTGAATTGGTACTCGTTATTAGGGTTTGGCTCATATTGAGTCAACTCATTATGAGCTTAGGTCAATTTGAGTCCTGTCCAGTCCAGTTGGTCATATATATGTCCAGTCCAATTGGTATTGTATTAAGTTTATTCAGCTTACAAAAGAAACACCAGTATTGGAGCAGAAGACAAGGCCATCATAGTCAAACAAAGCAGCTGCTAAATTCAAGTTGGCGTCACACCTACATAAGAAGTCACATGCCAGCCACACACCTGCCATCCTCCAGCATAAGCATTCCACATGCCACCTAGCAGAGCAAGCAGGTCAAAAAGATAAGCCTCAATCCCCCAAATATGCAACCCTATTTGGAAGAATTTCAGCTCAAAAAAAGCAGCAAAGGGATGCCCTTTATTGCCCATAAATTGCCTTTTTTGAAAGAAATTTGTATGGCATAAAGTTTTTTTTCCATGTAATCTAATCCACACTTTAGGAAGAAAGTGAGCGCCCCTTTTCTTTTCATATCTGCATTTACTTGGGCCCTAAGTCTCTTACTCTATAAAAGAAACCCTCTTATATGAATTATGCATCTTTGAATTATTAATCAATCCTGTTTTGAATTATTGTGAGTTTTGTTATTTGATTCTCTGGTGCTCTTGATTCCCTTCTCCTGCGCGTGCCAACATCCCAATCTCCATAAGAAACCCTGACCGTTGCCCTTGTTTTTCTCTAGTTGACACCCAAGAGCCTCTTGGCTGCCTCTCCTTCTCTACTTCTTTCTTGCCTCTTTGCCTCTAAAATAACTTTTCTCTCTTATTCTTTAACCCTTGGATGGTGTTCTTGCAGGTTCCTCTGTAACCACGAATCCAGGATTCAACGTGATCGCCATCCAGGTCAGCGGATACTTAGCCGTAGATCCATGGGATCGAAGCTTAGTCATCTAAGGCGCATCCGTCAGGCAGAGCGACCACTTCAGCATCTCGATCTACTCATCCTGCCAGGTATACCCCCTCTAATCTGCTAGTAGCCTTATTGTAGGAGAGCAAGCCCTACCGGAGTTTCTTAGCCTCGGCGATCTTTCTTCTTTACTTTTCTGAGAAACTGTTTCGCGTGCGGAGTTCCTATGAGTTTTTCTGAACCCCTCTTAGGCCCTTACTTAGGGAAACTAATCAACTAAAAATCATAAATCCTTTAAAATTTATTTACATGCGAATCGGTCCTGCATCATAATGACATTTTTGTAAATACATCTTCCATAATAACTCAACTTCTTCATCTGACATTGATGGAGAATTATTGGAAGTGGTTCCACTTTAGCTATACCCAAGTAAACACAGCTAGCAACAACCACAATCACAACACAATCAATGTCATCCACAAGGCCAGTCAAAGCATTTGACTTGCTCAATCTAAGAGACATGAATAGCATCGTTAAAAAATAAGTGGCTTGCATACAGATTGAAGTTGATGTGTGATGGTTGGCCTGGTCTTGCCAAACTAAGAATTGATAATTTCCTCACATAATATGACTTCCACAAGTCATTTGATGCTTCAAACTAAAGTACACACCAATAACTACATCCACAACTTGATGAAAGAGGTTATTGACAGCATTGAGGTGCAGTGCAGCATGTCATGCAAGTAGGGCTACAAACAGATCGGATCATGCTTCACCCTGACGTGAGCCACTCTCATATCTAGATCATGATCTTAGATCCGGATCAATCCATTTGCTAATTGAGTTAAGTTGGGTTTATAAAAAGAATTCTAGACTCAACGAATTGATTCGAGATCAAGTATGATCCAAATCAAAACTGCAATATTCAAGTTCGGATTTGCATTAGGTTGAGTCCGGTTTAAATTTGAAACTAGCATTTAACTATTTTTATAGCTAAAATATATAATTAATAATTATATCGTCATGAAAAAATTTAAATAAGACTGAAATGAGTCATCTTAAACTTAAATTTCTGTTCAGAAACCTTAATTCCATCAAAGTAATCGATCGTTCTTAAATTTATAAATTATGATTTTAAAAGATATAGTGATATACTTGGATGCATTGTATATAAAAATCTGCAACAAATAATGAAATATGCATATTTAGATACAATTAAGTGAAAATAGATGAGAAGAGATATAGTTGTTAAAATGAAAAGAGAAATTAGTTCAAATGAGAGTTTAAACAAAACGAGATTTATTAATTTAGGTCTATAGGTTGAGCGTTGTTAAATGAAAGGAGAAATTAGTTCACATGAGAGTTTATGAAGTAAAACAAAATGTGATTTATAAAATTGAGGTTTATTGGTCGGATCGGATCAGGTCCATTTTTTTATTGACCCAAATTAAACTTGGATATAGAATGGATTAAATTCACATGAGAGTTTATGAAGTAAAAAAAAATAAGATTTATATAATTGAGGTTTATAGGTCGGATCAGATCAGGTCCATTTTTTATTGACCCAAATTAAACTTGGATATAGAATGGGTTAAGTCGGGTTAAAAAAACCTATCTGAAATTTAGATTAAATCCAATTTTAGAACCTGATCAATCCTCGAATGTTCAAATATGAATTTGGTCGGGTCTGATCGAATCAAGGTTGAATCGGGCTACGGGTTAACCATATCCAATTGCACCTTATATGCAAGTGGTGAGTGGTGATTGATGACAATCCATGATATAAGAAGGCTAGTGAGTTGATGATAGCAAAGCCACTAATTTTGGACACCATGTACCGCCCACTTTATTGATTTGATTTTCAAGGATAATGGCAAGCTTCAAAGTGTGAAGCAAATGATGGAGATAACTCAAGCCATCACCACATTTGTAAACAATCCACACGTGTGCCAACACCAATAACAAAGTACACTTAGAAATATATTAGGACTGGGTGTTAATTGCTTTGCCACATGCTACATTGCCTTTAACAGTACTACTAGAAGTCATCCTAAATTGATCTTAGCTTGCCCCAAAATTTTGGTTACTTAGAACAACATTAACATGCTATGACCCACCCAAAAGACAAGTAGCAAAAAGGGAGAAGAGAAAGAGCAAATACAAGAAGATAAAAAGTTCAGCAAAACACCCATCTAGCCTCTCTTGAAACAATATTTGTCATTCTTCATTGTCTTCCTTACCACAACAAAAGCCCCACATAGCTCATCCAAAGGAAATCACAACCATTATATAAAAAAGAGTTTGTAACTGCTAAAATTAAAATCTGTTTATTAAGAGTATCATGGTGCATTGCAATTGTGAGATGAAAACCATTACCATAAAAACTAGGAAATAGAAGTAACACGCAGAATGCAACAAACTTTGCATTCCCCGATACTACACTCCACCTTTTCTTTCTAACACACTCCAGGGCACACTCCTACCATAATTGTGTAGAGCACCAGAACATGGTGGGCCTCCTTGTCCCAACTTAAGTACAACTAAAAAAACAAATTAACAAACAGCAGATAAACAAACCTCTAGGACAAGCATATATTAACCCAAAACATAGCAGTCATAATATAATGTAGTCTTTTAGCAGCCAAATTCACCAGTTACTTGGCCTATCCTTCACATCATAATTCAGGGGCAATTCCAGTTCACATTACAGAACACCCTTTTCCCATCCCGACCTTACATAAAAGTTCCAGAACCTATTCCATGAACTAATGCATCCAATGTTTTAGGAGAGAACGCACTGATAACCTGACACCCAGATCCCAAATCCACCAAGGTGACTTTTGAGAACCACAGATAACTCTGCAGAGTCTTATATTCTTTTGTCTATCAAAGCCAAGTGAAACAATCAGATCAGATATTCTTTGTCGAAAGCAACACGCTGGTTTGTCCGATGACTCAAACTACCATTCCACTAAAAAAAAAAAAGAAAGAAAAAGAGAAAGAAAAATGATCATAGATGCTAGCATATTATGAAGATAATTTCGGAGCTTGTGAAGACATATCTAATAAGGATCTATAACCCCGAAAAAGACACAGTTACAATGATCTCAAAAAGCATCTGAGAATTTATCATCACCTTTTACTATCTATCACTATTATTATTATTATTATATTATTATTATTATTTAAAATCTTTCAAGCTGGTTCCACAAAGCTCGAAACAGATGGCGTAGACGCAAAATTAAAGAGACAACCAAACACGAAAGAAGGCTCGGAGCAAAGAGCAGCAGAGAGGAGTGAGAGGCTCACCTTGATCGGCTGGGTGCCGGCACCGTGAGGGAGAAGGCGAGGAATAAGTGGGAAGTTGGGAAGGTCCTCGACTCTTATAATTCCTTCCACCAACCGTACGCACACTGTGAAGTTGGCAAGGAGAACAAGGCCTTTCTTATTCGGTGAGGTGGGCAGCAGCAGTCTTGTCAGCACCGCTTTTGTGACGACCACGGAAGCAACTAAACTGAATCTTAATGGAGGGATCAGTGCAGTAAAAAAGCTCAATTATTATGCCCCATAGAGATTTCGATGACTATCGTTCGATATTCCACCTCCGCCAAAGACTAGCTAGCAGCGCTGGCGAGAAGATGGGTGGTGGCATAAATAATTAATAATATCATCCATCGCCCCATCCCTCTCAATTGTTTAAAAAAAGAAAAACAAGAAAGATTGCCCACAGTCCCCCATACCAAACAAACGATGGGAGCAATCGCACCGAAGAAAACCACGCCCGGCCCAGCCCATCGAAACCCCCCCTCTGACGCACCGCACAGTCGGGTGGGCGTTGGCATGCGAGGTGCGTGGGGTCCCGCACTGCCCTCATCATATCGATCCATGTGGCGACGAAAGTGGCCGGCCCCGCCTGCTTGCCCGTCCGCACCGTCGACAGCGTCCGCAGCCGTCCCCGTCCCCGTCCCGCCCCTCTGGCAGTAGCGGTGGGCGGATCGGCTGCGCGATGCCCGACGCAGAGCATCCTTTCGGCTGGCGCCCACAATTCGATTCGGATAGCGGCAGCATGCCCATGGATTCCAAAACGGAAAGGAGTGTTGGGCTACTCGCTCTTGCCTTGTGTATAGGGTTCATTAATCGCTTTCCTCGTCATTATAAAACTATTTCAGGCACTGTTTGATACGATGGATAAGAAAAGATATTTTTTGGATATTTTCTTATCCCAAATGTTAGATGAGATTATCTCTGAACTTATTTCCTAGAGAATACATGAATAATTAAAGTTATCCTTGATGGCAGAATTGTAATTTTAAAAAATTACTTATTTCCTTAGCTATCTTCTAAATAAATGTTATCCTGTACAATTATTTAGAAATAGCAAAAGCTATCAAACACTGTCTTAGATAGTGTTTGATAGCCGAAAAGCTATCCTTAGATAAATGTACGGGATAGTATTTATCCAGGGGATAGCTAAGGGAATAAGCACTTTTTTAAAATTAAAAGTCTGCCATCAAGGAATAACTTCAGTTATTTTTGAGTTTTCTAAGGAATAAGTTCAGGGGATAACCCATGGTTAACCATGAGTTATCCCTCTGATTAAATTTTTTCATTAAAATTTAATTATTATTAAAAATTATTAAAACTTAATATAATAATATAATTTTTTATTAAAATTCATCGAGAGCACTGAAAGTTTTTTATAACATTGAATACTTATATATTAAAATAAATTTATTTTTTGCTATGAATTTTTGCCTTCTATTTTTTTTTATATTCTAATTTTATCTGCTTATAAATTATGATAAACTTATTTTCTTGATGAATAAATTTAATTTATCATCCCTCTAGATTTTGTGCTTCTCTAAAATCTATATTTTTTGTTACTATATTTTTTTTCTGTAAAGTAAGAAAGGGGTATAATTATTGTATAATTTTTTTATTTTTTTATTTTTTTTATTTAAATAAATAATTTTTTTTATTCTCTTTTTAAATAAGAGAAGAAAGGATAACTTTTTTTTATTATTTTTTACTCTTCTCTTTCTCTCCTTTCATTATTCAAACAAAGCCTTTGAAGGTTGAGTTGACTAGGTGATGGATATCCGTGAGCAGGCAAGGAGAAAAAACAAATCGGCATTATATTTCAATGATCTTACTTTCTTACTCTTTTTTTTTTTTCCTAATTTTTCTTGGCAACGGGACTTCAATCCCACCGCACCGACGCTCCTGATCAATACCATGATAATATTTTTTTATGTCTTTAAATTTTATTTTATTTACTGCACCATCCAATTGATCCAAACATTACAGGAGTGATGTTATATATATTACAGTTTTTTTATTTTACTTTTTGAAATGCAAATATACCTTTTGATCCTTAAAATTCATTTTAACTTTTAAATTTTTAATTTATAATTTAGTCTCCTATGTTTTGGTTGCCTTAAAGTGACATATTAATTACAATATCAATTTTAACAACGCAACATTATTGTAAGATGTGAGGATAACTAAAAGTAATAGCTAAAAGTTTAAAAATTAAAATAAATTTTCACTCGAGGTACATGAGGATGGAAGGTTTTTTTAGAAGCAGTGTTTTAAAGATCAGATTGATTCAACCCATCCAACCAATATAATTAAAAATTGGTCATTATTTAGATCTAATTTTATTATTAAAGTTTAACTTTTATATGATCCGATCAAGATCGAACAAATTCATTGAATCGATCGAATTTCGAACCAATTCGATCTAATTTTTAAAATTTTTATTTAAATTAATATTATATTTTATTATTTTATATTATTAAATTAAAAATTAATTATAATATTTTATTTAATCAAATCGATTTATCTGATCAAACTAATTTATTTTGCTCGATTCGATTTTCAAAACATTGCCGCAAACAATGCCCTAACAAACAAGCGGATAATGAGATCTTCTTATGGACAATATAGCACTCAGGTTGCTGTCTGGAATTGCTCAGTTGCTGCAATTAAAACCTGCTCTCAGGTCGATATCTAACATACAACGTTCATGCACCTGGTCATTTCGATAACATATATATTATCTGTTGATGTTCCAAAGTCATTTTCAAGGTCCCAGAATGATGCAGACGCTGCTGGTGAATAAAAGGATGGAATCGGTTTTATAAAGATGAAAAATATTGAACACTTCAACTCTAATGAGCTCTGGATATCTTAATTATTTCTTTGTCTACTTCCTTCACTGTTCTACCTTCACTCTTTGTTAGTTTATGCATATAATTATCCATAGAAATTGCATTTGAAAAGTCTCTGCCTAACACGCCTAACTCAGCGTTGGGATTGATTGAAAGGCATGACCGCTGCATTATCTCCAACGCAGGACTCTAGAAATTAAATTATGCGCGCAAGATATGAACATGATAACAAATCAATTTTTTTATTAATAATTTAATAATATATAGCATTTAAACATATACTATAATACTAGTTATGATATCATCAAAATTCTTCAATGTAAAGTTTGAAGCTGAACAGATTTTTTTTTAAAAAAAACAATATAACATCTTTTTAGAAATGTTCTCACACATATAGTATAAATTATATATATCATTAATAAGTAAAGCTAATAATATTATTCCAATATCAATTAATTCATATGTTTATATTAAACAATATAAATTTTTGGGATCAAGTAAATGGTACAGTATTCAAAACCATAACTCATATCACATAATGGTATAATAATATCATAAATCCCAAATTTCATAATTCAAGTAGTAACATCAATCTATAATAATTTATAATTTATACATATACTAAATTTCATAATCTCAATCCATAATGGTTTTAGATTTATTATTTATTATTACATATTAATTATATATTTTAGCATTTGAACTAGTTATGATCAAGCTTTAGCTCATCCAACACTCCTATAAGGGGCCAGCTACTCATAATCTCATGTGTTAGGCCATACCTCGCAATCACAATTAGCGAAAATAACTTTAGCAACTATGAAGAACATATTATATAGATTAAAATGTTTTAGAAAATTAAAAAATATCAACAACCAAATAGTGGGTAGTTTATTTTGGGTTTCATGTTGCTTTATGCTCAACAAATTAAAATCCATCATATACTAAAACTACAAGAAATACCTGCAATTTGGGATGTAGAGGATACAGTGCTTAGTCATATTCTTTCATAAGTCATGACTGATGGTTAATGACTTTTGTATACCATAGAAATAATTAATTACCTTTCATATTCCATGATCTAGTTAACCTGTAAAAGTGAGCATAAGTCAAATTGGACCAGTTGTAAGCTAAAACCTAAAATCAATTCGATCAAGGTCGATTTTAAAATTTTAGATCCAAGACCAATTTAATGCTATTTGTGATAAAACCCTTTTTTTTTCATTAGCTTAATTTTTTTTATTTTTCTGTTATTATGAATAAATTTAAGATTTTTTTATTATAAAAGTTAAGTGAGAGCTTAAAAGCCATCATTAAAATTCTAAAAAAATATAATATTAATAAATATTATTGATTTTTTTCCTTTGGATGAATATTTGATAATATATATAATATATCCAATAAATTATATCAAAAGTCTACATAAGCAACCAAATTAATTTGATTTAAAGAACCTCCTCCTTTTGATAATAATTAGAGCAAAAAAAAAGTGATATATATTTAAAATATATTTAAAATAATTAATGTATATTTTAATAAATATAATCATCATGCCATCAAAAAAAAATGAAAGTCCAAAAGACATATATATTTCTAACATTCATAACAATACTTATAAGGTCACAATATAAATTAAAAAAATTCTAAATATCTATACACATATCAAACCAAATCAAAATTAATTGCTAATATAAAACAAATGCAAGTATTACATCAAATTAAAATTAAATGCAAAATAATTCATAACTCAACTAATAATCCAACCATAAACAAATATTTGTTGACCGATTGACATTAAAATTTTTAACATAGATGATGAATGCAATATTCTTAAAACATGATAGATTAAATGATAATAATTAAAAGTAGGATAATCAAAATAAATTTTGAGTGAAAGTTTGAAAAGCAAAAGTATATTTTCGCCCAAACGTTATGGCACCGAAGACTGTATTTTTAAGGAGCATTAAGGAGCACTATTTGGGTTGCCCATTGAATGCATCGCCAAATTTTGTTAGAAAACTACGCATTTCTCTATGATGAAAAATGAGAAGGAAATTTTCAATATGGACGTGGAAAGAAAGGAATATTTGGCACACTACTTTGTATTGAATAAAAATTATCTCGTATCACCAAATAAACTGAGTTTTGCAAATATTTTTGCAATTTAGATTGGGAGAAAAATTGGTGAGGTGGGTTTACGTTTTGCAAACATAAAAAGAAATGAAATGAAAAAAAAAAATCTCAAATGTAATGCCATCAAAGCCAGATAGATAAGTAATATTTAAAATTTTATAATTTAAATTTATTTATTATTATTAATTTATTTCAACATATTACCTCTGCAACACAATTACAGCTTGACATGTCGTAAGATTGAAATAATACATAAAATTTTTTACGCAATGAAACCTACCTTTTTTTTTTTTTTTTTTGGAACAAACGGACGATCACACTAGTCTAGCGCGAGTATAGATCAGAGTATAAAATTTGCTGCAAAGGAGCAGGGCAGGGGTCATCCGGCGTCAAAATCCATGGACCAAAAGCAGAGCCACTGAAGAAGCAACCCAATCCACCACCGAGTTGGCTTCGCGATATATATGCCGGGTCTGGACGCATTCAATCTCCCGCAGAATAACCCAAATGTCCAACAAAATCGGATTAGAAAGAACAAGAGGGCAATTCTGCATCTGAATCCAAGAAATGACCGACATGGAGTCGCCCTCAATACAAAGCCTCTGAGCATGAAGAACCCGAGCAGCATAAGAAATACCCGCCCAAGCCGCATGAAGCTCGGTCATGGGGACAAAGGAGTCGAGAGTACTAAAACCTCCCGCCGCCAAAAGGTCACCATGAGGTCCTCTGATAATAAACGCGGAACCGGCAATTCTTCCACGGACACTCCCGTCAAAATTGACTTTGATAAACCCTGGAGGGGGGCTCCCAAGAGATAAAAACCGTATGCCGGTTCGCTGCCGAAGCAGCAGGGGATCTCCAGTGGCCAGAGATATCAAAACCAATACGAGCACAGTCCGCCGCCAATAATCTGATCTTCCTAGCAATCTTGTAAAAAGAAATAGTATCATCAGAGAAAATAAGCTGGTTCCTAGTTAGCCAAATCTGATAAGCAGTGACCACCCAGAGACCTTTCTTATACTGAGGGCACCTCCGAAGGTCCAGAAGGAAAGAAGAAAGCAGGGAGCCCGAGTCATTCTGTCTGAACGGATATCCCATCATAAGCCAGACCCGTCTAGCTCTGGGGCAGAAGAAAATAGCATGATCAATAGATTCCTCCTCTAAGCTGCATAACGGGCAGATCGACTGAATAGGAAGACCCCTCCGAGATAGGAGAGCACAGGTAGGAAGAGAGCCCCACAGAAGTTTTCAGATAATAACTGAACTCTGGGAATAGGAAGCTTCCAAATCCACACTGCGTCCTCTAGGCGCTGAGGCTGAGGTCTGAACATCATCATCAGATCCCTGGTCGGAGCCTTAGAGAGACAGGATCTCTGCCAGAGTCTAACATCAGAAGATCGACTAGGAAGAAGAGGCATCGATAAAATCCGCCGGGCAAGCTCAGCACTGAACAATCTGGTCACCGAGGGGATATGCCAAGCTGGAGGGTCTGAGGAGATTAAGTCCTTGACCCTTAAACTGGAAGGGGTCTCAATACTAATAAAGGAGGGCCACCGAGAGAGAGGAAGCTCTGAAATCCAGGTATCCTGAATAAACTAACCGAAGAACCGTCTCCGATCATCCAAGAGATATTATCCAAGATAGCCTAACCATAGCAACAGACCTCCTTCCAAAAAGAGGAACATCCCCGAGGAGCAGATATATGCATAGCAGATGACCATTCTCCATATCTAATACGCATCAGAGAGCTCCAAAGACAATGTGGCTCAAGAAGAAATCTCGAAGCATGTCTGGCAATAAGGGCTTTCCTTCTAACAATCAAAGACGGGATACCGAGACCACCCTCACCGATAGGCATACAGACCAAATCCCAGGATAAGAGGTGAATCCCATGACCATCCTGCCCAGAAGCCCATAGGAAATCACGAAAGCATCTCTCGATCCCTCTCAGGCACGTAATCAGAATGGTTGTATTCGATAGGATATGCAGGGAAGAGAGGAAGAACAGATCGAATAATGGTAACCCTAGCCATCATCGAAAGACCAGTCACCTGCCATCCCTCAATGCGCTGGCGCACCTGCCTCTTGATCTCGGAGAAGTCAGAGCAACGGGGGCATCTCCCCGTTATAGGGATCCCCAAATACATAAATCTATCAGTCTGAGTGGTGATACCCGACAAACTGATGATGGCTTCTCTAGTGGATCTAGAGGTCTTCGGGCTAAAACAAATAGAAGACTTCAAAAATTGACCTTCTGACCAGAAGCCTGGTAGTAGTTCTGTATAATAGAATGAAAAGAAGCCGCATTCTCAATAGAAGCATGGCCTAGGAGGATACAGTCATCAACAAAGAGGAGGTGGGAGACAAAGGGGCCCTCAGAACTAGCCATAACCAGGGCAATCCGCCTGTCCTGCTGAGCCTGACGTAAAGCACGAGAAAGATCATCTGTAGCCAGGATGAACAACAAAGAGATAAGGGGCAACCCTGACGGAGACCAACACTAGAGTGGAAAAAATCAGTCGGGTTTCCATTGATGATTAGAGAAAAGGAGGGCTTATGAATGCAAGCCATAATCCATTCTATAAATAATTCATCAAACCCAAACTCCAGAAGAGAGCGGTACAAAAAAACCCAGCTCAATCTATCATAAGCACGCTCCATATCGAGCTTAACAGCCATAAGACATCGTCTAACTGGAGCTCTCTGAAGAGCATGCATGAACTCCTAAGCAATAAGGACATTGTCCGAAATAGACCTCCCTCTAATGAAAGCCCCCTGCTCCTTCGATATGAGACGAGGAATCACCAGACAAAGGCGGCGAGCTAAAAGATGAGCACAGACTTTATACAATGTAGTGCAGAGGCTAATGGGCCGAAAGTGCTGCGGAAGAGAAGCATCCACTCTCTTGGGCACCAAGGTAATGAAAGTCAGATTCCATTCAAAGGAATGTGTCTAGCTCGGAAAACATCCTGAATAGCTTGGACCACCTCCTGACCAACAATATCCCAATAGTACCGAAAGAAAAAAGGCGGAAACCCGTCAGGCCCAGGGGCCTTATTCGGACCAAGCTCCCATACGGCCGCCCTAATCTCGTCCGCAGAGATCGGCCTGACAAGCATATCATTGTCCAGGGAGGAAACCTTCCTAGAAGCCGGAACCTGCACAACCGGGTCCCCATCACCAGAAGAGTCAGCCCATCTAGCCCGAAAAAAATGAAGAAGAAGGTCACTGATAGAGTGGAAATCCTCCCGAATATGCCCCCCTTCATCCACTAACCTCCGAATCCGATTAGCAGCTCTCCGCTTCAGAGTGGCCTGATGGAAGAATCTGGTGTTTCGATCCCCATCACAAATCCACTGAGCCCTAGATCTCTGCCACCAATACATCTCCTGCTGCCGCAAAAGGGAGTGGTGCCGAGCCAGCAACTCCCTAAGGAAAGAGAGGTCCAAGTCCGCCAAAAATCCTTCGTGATCCTCCTTAGCCTGCAGAATATTAATATCAGTTTCAACCTGCTCAACTTGTCTAACCAGATCCCCCACCTCATTCCTATTCCATCTGGATAGTCTGTGTCTGGCCATCTTAAAACGATGAGATAACCGATAGACAACATTGCCCCTAACAGGAATATGCCAGATCTGAGAAATAATAGAACGAGCAGCTGAAAGACCAGTCCAAAACTGCTCAAATCTAAACTGCTTCCGCATAATCTGATCAGCCTCAGTAGAAATCAAAATAGGGCAATGGTCAGAAGCAATCCTAGGAAGATGCGTGACAGTAACCATAGGAATCTTTGGAGCCACTGGGGTGTGGCCAAGGCTCTATCAAGTCTCTCCCAGACTCGAGCAGACCCCTGACGATTATTGCACCAAGTGAATTGGGATCCCAAATACCCCAAATCCAAAAGCCCTGAAGAACCAATGAAAGTTCTGAATTCGTTGATATCAGCTGAGCCAGAAACCCGTCTGCCTCCACGTTTTTCATTAGCCTCAGTGATACAGTTGAAATCCCCCGCAACAATAGACGGCACACCTTGAGCAAGGAGGGAAAGCAGTTCAGACCAAAGAACCCTTCTCTCCCGGTAGTCCGTGCTGGCATAAACTGCGAAAGAAACCAGGGGCAGAAGACCCCTCAGAGACATGAGACCAATATGCTGATTGCACTGATGGAAAGCATCAATCCTGACTGCAGAGGTGCGCCATATAGCCAAAATACCCCCGACAGACCTTCAGCCTCCACAGCATAAGATGACCAAGTACGGGCAATCTGTCTACGAAAACGAGAAGACTATCCCCCGACAAGCCTGGTCTCCAAGAGGACACATATATCAAAGTATGTAATTGCAATAATCTACTGAAGGAGGATCGAAAAGAAGGCTTTCGAGCTCCTCTAACATTCCATAGTAAGATCTTCATTTATAGGATGGAGGAAGATGGGACCCCTCCTTGATCCTCTATCATATCACTATCAACAAGACCCCCATTCAACTGAGAGCCGTCGTCAGGCTTCAGTAATGGATTGATCAGCAGTCCATCCGAACCAGGATCAGACACATCTAAATAGGAAGACTGTGCCTGAGATAAGGAACAGGGCCCAATCCCTTAGGTTCACCAGTAGCATCACCAATGGAAGACCGGCCCCCCCAACAGCTTGGACCCTCACCACCTCCTGGGCACCAACCTGAAAACATGGGACCTGATCCGACTGGCTTGGAGAGAAGCAACTCACCTCACCCTTTTTGGAGAAAGGAACCTTCCCTTTTCCCTTCCTCTTATCTGATTTGGATAAAATCCTAGGAGCCAGGGAAACCTCCGGTCTAGCTCGCTTAAGGGGACCTGGACTGGCTTCCCTACTCCCCAATTGACCATCATCATTAGCCACTGAAGCAAGAGAGGAGAAGGGGTTATGGATCACAGTTGGGTGGTTCAAATCGGGTTTCAGAGAACCCAGCTTATCAATAGTATTGAAGTTAGAACTGGTGCCTTAGAAACGGCACGCACATCCTGAACCGGCACGGGATCCATCCCGTTGACCAACAGTCTTCTTCCATCCCAGGGAGCGACACCACGGCTGCTGGCCTTGATAACATTCTCGAAGACGAGGAGGACCTCCGGCGAGCAACCTTAACCGGAGCTGCCCACCCTTCAGCCGATTCACCAGAGCCCGTTGAGAGCCCCTTCTTCACTGCCTGGGATGCTGAACCAGAGCCAGGGGATGAAGACGAAAACGAAGCCTTCCCCTTCGCCACCATCTGAGGGTTAGAAGGAACCGCCGCTTCCGATTGCAACCAGCCACGGCCCAAACACAGAATTGGAATCGGAGCCAACCCCATCAGGACGTCCCGACTGGGAGCAGGGGCCATCCAAATGCAGAGAGGCACATCTCAAGCAGACTCCCTCCAAGTTTTCATAGACGAAGCTCTGCCAGAACGGTTGAAAGCTCCCTTGAATCCGTGTGCCTGGCCGGAGAGGGCGACGAAGGTCAACGCGAAGACAGGCCCTCGCATAACCCCCCCTAGATTTCGCCAAGGTAGCTGCATCAACACAGACGAAATCTCCAGCTGACTCTAGAATGGCTCTGAGGAACTCCTCCTTCCAGAACTCGAGAGGCAGAAGCGGCAATCTCACCCATAACAGAGCAGACGAGACGGAGTCCTCCGCCGGAGTAAACTCCGCCTCCACGGCTCAGTGCCAACCACCTGGCCATTGATCACCCATGGACGCTGCAGAACCAGGCTACAAGCTTCTTTGGAGTCGAATCGGAAAACATGGCATCTGAATGCCAGAGAAATAGGGACGATGGCGCCTGAGATTCCAGCTCGCCTGAATTCCCTGATGAAGGCTTCAGCCGGAATCCATCTGTGGAACGACGGACGAGCACTGCCTTCTGCTGCCAGCCCGTCACCTCCGCTTCAAGCTCCGCCACGGGACTTTAATCACCTCCGGGAACGAAGCCTGCAACCTCTCCACAACAGCTGGCGAAGGAGACTCGGTAACCCATTGAAAGCCGTTCGTCGATGTCCTTCTCCCAGGAATCCGGCTACCTTCAGGCGAATCAGAGGCCATAGGAAGGAGGGAATGACGAAGGGAAGAATCCAAGAGGCGGCGAAGCAACAGAGACGAAGAATAGCCAACGATCAGGGAAGAAGAACATGGATGCACAAATCTTAAAGCAGGGACCAAATGGAGAACCAGAGCACTAGGGCGCACGATTCTCAAAGCATACCTATGAAACCTACCTTTGACGTATCAATCAGGCTTAAGCCGTCACACAATATTGCTAAAAAAGAAGGCAAAGAAGAACAAAATTTTTTTTTTCTCAATCGCATGCTATGCAAGAGTGCACATTTTATGCATTGTTTGGACATATATACAAAATATATGTATGATATATAAAAAAATAAAATTAATTTTATATGCGCGCAAAAGATCTTTGGAGAGAAGTCATCCCTGAATTAACTATCGCATATCTACATTGCCCGTGGTGCATGAAGATCTTTAATAATAATAATAATAATAATAATAATTCAGGGATGACTTCTCTCCAAAGAATCATGCCAAGCTTTTAATTAGAGGCATGCTGAGGGTGGGTCCCACGGAAAGATGGAATCCGCTCCTCAACTAAATTTTTTTGCTTGTTTATTCGCCAACCGAGAGCGGCTCCTCAGAAGGTAGCCGTTGGGATGCTTGACTGAGCTGCCCCCAATCCATGGCAAATATAGCCGTTGGAGCTCCGTAACGGCTATTTTGTGCTCCCCCCTGTACTTTTTTTCCACGGCAGTTTAAATTCTCCCCACTCCATTTAGCCTTCTTCATCCTCGCCTTCATAATACCATCTCTCTTCTCCTCCTCCCTTTACTACACCTCCTACACCTCTCTACTGAGAGAGTTCGTTCAATATCCTCCACTCTATCTTGCTTCTTCTCCGGCCGACGAACAAGAGGAGGAAGAAAGATGAATGACCTGATGACCAAGTCCTTCCTCAACTACGTGGACCTCAAGAAAGAGGCCCTAAAAGACCTGGAATCAGGGGCAGAGGAGGACGGCGGCATCGAGATGACGGCAGCTGCGGCGGATGAGAACCTCCGCCGCTTCTTCGAGGAGGCCGAGCTGGTGAAGGAAGAAATGAGCTCGATCCGGAATCTCCTCGCGAGGCTCCAGGACGCCAATGAGGAGAGCAAGGGCCTCCACAAGCCCGACGCCCTCCGGTCCCTTCGCGACCGCATCAACGCCGACGTCATCCAGGTGCTCATCAAGGCCCGCACCATCCGCGACCGGCTGGAGGCCATGGACCGGTCGAACGCCGCCAACCGGCGGCTCTCAGGGTACCGGGAGGGCACCCCCATCGACCGCACGAGGACGTCGGTGGCAAACGGGCTGAGGAAAAGCTCAAGGAGCTGATGATGGACTTCCAGGGGCTGAGGCAGAGGATCATGGCGGAGTACAAGGAGACGGTGGAGCGGCGCTACTTTACCGTCACGGGGGAGGTCCCGGAGGAGGACGTGATCGAGAGGATCATATCCAATGGGGAGAGCGAGGACCTGCTGAAGAAGGCCATCCTCGAGCACGGGAGGGGCAAGGTGCTCGAGACGGTGCACGAGATCCAGGACCGCCATGGCGCGGCCAAGGAGATCGAGCGGAGCCTGCTGGAGCTCCACCAGGTGTTCCTGGACATGGCGGTCATGGTGGAGGCCCAGGGGGAGAAGATGGACAACATCGAGCACCATGTCACCAGCGCCGCCCACTACGTCAAGGATGGAACCAAGGAGCTCCGCTGCGCCAAAGAGTACCAGAGGAGTAGCCGCAAGTGGTTGTGCATCGCGGTGGTGCTGCTGCTGCTCCTAATTCTCGTCATCGTCATCCCCGTCGTCACCAGCTTGACTCGATCCTAGATGGATGGATGGATGAATGTTTTGTCCTGTTATTAATTTATCTTGTTCATTCCTGTCGGCAATGAATATTTATTTAATGAATTCCTCAAGTTATTTTGATATTTTTCTTTTTTAAAAAATATTTAATAAAATTTTAAAATATTCAATATGATTTAATAGTATTTTATTTAGGATTCAGAATATTTGATATGACTTTATGTGGTTTTATGATTTAAAATATTTGATATGATTTGTTAAAATGTTTTTAAAATATCTTGTATATTTTAAAGAGGGTTGGCAACCTTACTCTCTACAAAGAGGGTTAGCAAAAATTTGAACTAAAGCCAAAATAATCAAAAGTGAAACTAAATTTTGCAAATCAAAATACAAAGCCTAACGAAGTTTGCAAACTTTATTTAGAGGATGATCATATCGTGAGACATCATTGATGAAGCATTCTTGATAACTATCCAAAAAAATTGCCATTGATAAGGCAACTGCAAAGAAGAGTACGTATGGATGAATTGTGCAGCATGAGTAAATGTCTTATCTTAGTCAATATTATAATACTCTTTAGTGAAACCTTTGGTTGTTAGGTGTTACAATGCTCAATTAAACCATTTAACCTAGTCTTGATTTTGTAAACCTACTTGCACCTTATGAAAGTTTTAGTAAAAGCCTTAAGTTCTTCTGCTATAACTTATTGTAAAGAGTTGAAAGAAGTTTCACAAAAGGTGTGATGCTCATAAAGAGAAGCAATAGTAGAATAACAAAAGTAATCAATAAGATGAGCAGAAAGTTTTTTTTACTTTTATAGGACAAGGACATAAGAGCTTCAGAGTCTTATTGTTAGAAAGATCAACAAACTAGCTAGACATATTAGTAGGAGATGAAGTAGAAGTATTTGACCAACCTTCATATTAGTATCTAAAAAAAGGATCAAGCGAAAGATTTGTAAAAAAGAAGAACTTGTTAGTTGGAGGGACCTGAAAGAGAGAGTAAAAACATTTTATGTTTCTAAAATATGACATGATGAAAGATTCATAATCTTCTAGAGAATGTATATAAGGAACCCTTGTGTTTCGATGCCATATCCAAGGAAAAGCGTAGATGAGAACGAGGTTTAAGTTTAGTACATTCATGGGGTTGAAGATGACCAAAACATGCACATCCAAAGACACAAGAGGATGTAGTTAGGAGGTATACCAAGAAGTCTTTCATAAAGAGTGAATTCTGGATAACTAGAGAAGGAATCTGATTAATGGTGTAAACAACAATTAAGGTGGTTTCTCCTCAAAATATATTAGGAACAGAAGCATTAGTAAGTATAGCTCGAATAATTTCTAGAATATGATAGTGCTTTTGTTCAGCTTGATCATTCTGTTAAGAAGTACTTGGACAAGAATACTGAGACAGAATGCCATGTTCCTTAAAAAAGGAAAAAAAATTTGGAGTCCTTATATTCCATGTCATTATTCAAATTCAAGATTTTAATAGTTTTACTAAACAAAGCGTTAATTATGTTTGCAAAATTTTTGTGAACATCAAAGACCTATGAATAACTTTGTAACAGAGAGCCAAGTGAAATGAAAATTATAAAATATTTAGAACCTCTCATTGCAGATATAGTTGTGAGACCTCAAATATCAACGTGAATAAGATCAAATGATAAAAGAGCAATGAAATCATTATTATTAAAAGGTAAATGAATAAGTTTTTCCATTTAACAAAGCATATAATCAAAGTGCTTTTGTTCAACTAACCTTAATTAACAACAAGAGACTAATGATTGAAGACAAGAATTTAAAACATGACCTAGTCAAGAGTGCCAAAGGCTAAGAGGAATACTTGAGCGAGTAGAAATAGCAGCTTGTGGGAGAAAAGCAATAATAAAGTAAGGAAAGCTTAAACATGCATTCCACTTTATGGCCTGTCCTAATAATCTATCTTGTATGTGGACCATGCACAACACATCCAGTATAAGAAAAATGTATGTCAAAGTTAGAGCCACACAATAGTCCAACAGAAAGAAGATTTAGAGAATGTTTGGGAACCATAAGGGATAGATAATTAAGAGGCTAGAATAGATCTTACATGACTAATTTACATGTGTGAATCATCAATAATTATAATTTTTTGAGCATTAAATGCCAAAGATTTGGTTGAAAAGTTAGAAGAATCAAAAGGGATATGGTTATAGCATGTAGAATCGACATACCAAAGAGAGTTACTTAGAGAAGAAAAAAAGGCAAAAGCGGAAGTAGAAGTAGAGGAATATGTACTAACTCAAGTGAGAGCCTAAGTGATAGTTGTCTCAAGGTCAGCCTTTGAAAGGGAATAAGTTACTAAAGGAGACTCGATAGAGAGCTCATCATTAGAAGTAATAGTACATAATGACGAGAAGGCTTATATTAATTGCCATGACTGTTGGCCCTCTATCTTAGGACCATTAAAAATCATAATCATCTCTGCAAAGAGCACAATTCCTCATAAATGTAAGATGACAACAATCCATAATTGTATGACCATTAGTACAGTAGTAATGACAAAAATGTGTCTACCAAATAGAAGAAGATTGCGCTAGTAAATTTATTTATAAATTAATTCTATATCTAAAATCTTAGAACCAGTCTTGTCTGAGTTTTAGGTTCTCAATTCTAAGAGTTGGTTCCCTAGTCTTTTTTTTCCAAAAAAATAAATACCTTATAATTGAACCGGTGATCTTAGCATTATATGAATACATGACGTATCCTAGTAACCTGTCATATAGGATAAGTGACAGTTTACTTATTTGTATCAAGGTGATGTGTCAACGATTTCATCAATTTTAAATGATCTCATGTAATAGAAGGCCGAGAATATAACATTCTTAAAACATAAAGGATTAAATTATAACAACTGCTAGTTTGAGAATCAAAATAAATTTTAGGTGAAAATTTGAAACCAAAAGTATATTTTAGTAAAAAAATTAATTTGTAAATATCAGATTTGGAGCTTCATTGTAATGCTGTAAACTAAGAAGAAGAAGAAGAAGAATTATTTTTGCAGAGTAAGTTTTAACTTTCATGACAACACGTTTTAACTTTCATGACAACACTCATCATGCAAAGTGTTAAGCCTGGGGCAAGAGAACACTTATCACTGCCACTGGTTTTTTCCATGCTAGTATGCATTTGTCCCAGATTTTCATGATGTATGACGATACAAAAGCTTTGAAAACTTGCGTATGGCGCACATGATAACAAAAGTTAAATGACAAAATCAAAGAACTTCACAACCCTTGAGGAAGAAGTAATCACTCTGCCATTGTGCATTGGGTCTTTGTTTATTACGACCTGTTTGTGTGGTTGGAATCACATGAAGTAAAGAACATCAGAGAAATTATTTATGAACTCTCTCTTTCCCAGACAGAGCATAAGATGCTGCATAATTTCGAGTGGAAATCAAATTATATAAGGGGGATGAAACAAATTGTAAGTATAAAAAAACAAGCAGCAAAAGGTAGCAGAAGAACTTCAAGTGATGTGCATCTTAGGATTCTGCAAATGAAAAGTCTAAGGTAGAGCATGGGTTTGGAGCCGTGTATCACTTATTTGCCGATGGAATGCCTAATACCTCAATGCAGACATCTCAAAAACCTAACCTATCTATTGACACTTCGGATTTGCAGGAAGTTGTCATATCAATGTTTGTTATTTAAAAATTTAATATTGTTGTGTTACATTTTTCTTATCTCTTTTCGTAATATAATTTTTCTACATATCACATAGCAAAGATGAGGGAGAGTATGGAATCATATAATGTTAAATTAGTTAATTGTAAAAACTTAAGTATAAATTAATTAGTAGTAGATGAACTTGAATTATAGGCTCTTCAAACCATCTAATATAAAACTTAGGGTATTTTACATATCATATTTTAGTTGAAGTTTTACCATAAAAACTGTTTAGCCTTTTATTATACTTTAAACATAGGATGGTCTAAAGCATCAGAAGATGAATTCTTTTGGATCCTTTCTTTCTTCAAATGGATAAAATAGAGATAGAATTGGATCAATTCTCAAAATACCTTTTTGAATCTTCTTCAATGTTCCGGCTATTCATGGAACATAAGAAATAGATGAATAATCATCTACTTTTTGAAGAAATCGAAGAATTTACTTTAAAGTAAATAGAACTGCCATTTCTTGAATTTTTTCTTCTAATTTAAAATCATGGTAGGCTGTGTTAGAGTTGTGCTGCCATAACACAAGGGGATGGAGCTTACCTTCTCTCTAGGTATTTGAATTCATGAGTTATCACCTACTCTTCGTTTTGAGCCAGAGAAGATTGGCTTGTACTGTTCAGGTTTTAAGGATTAGTTGAAGAGAAAATAAGGATGGAAAGCTTTTTTGCCCTTATTTTTTCAATGTTTGATTGAAAAGCAAATTAAAAAAAAAACCGAATGATATGGCCCGCATATATCTCTTCCCCGTTACAAAAAAAAATTTCTTATAGGAGAGGTATTATTTTAACTTTTTCAACATCATAAGAAAATTTGCTAGCACCAAAGTTTAAAATTACTCTCTTTACTTTATTCCTTTTCTATTATATTTTATATTAAATTATTATAATATATAGTATAGTACAATATATTAAATTATGTAATGTATTAGAACATATAAACTTATATATTATTATACACATACTATAATATGGTATGATATATTACATTGCATTATATTATATTATAAAATTTATATAATATAATATTAGTTGTTATGTAATCTTTATTTTAGAGGTATTATAGTCAAATTGATGCTTTTCCATATAAAATTACCCCTAATCAAATACAAGAAAATATTTTCACAACTATTTTTCTAAAAAAAATTTCAATCAACTAATGTGGTAAATTTATTTTCTTCTACAAAATTCTTTGTAGGGAAATAGATTTAAAGAAAACTTTTCTTATCAAACCTTTTTTACAAAAATGCCAAACATGCACTAAAATAATCTTTCTGTAAATCATGTTGCATTTTGGTCAAATAACAAAGTTAAGGAAGAGCGCAAAATGATTCCTTCAGAATAAATCTAATCTGAGAAATAATCTAATAAAGTTCTATTATATGCCCTATTTTTCCTATCAGTGTTAGCATAAATTCTGATTATTTAACCAAACAAACAAATGAACTGCATGATAAACAATCACATGCAATCAGGCAGGAATGAAAGGTACAAGCATTGCATGCAGCGGTTTGCATAATGTCCCAAATCACCAAAATGCAAAATAATACCTTTCATGGGAAAGAAGAAATCATCTTGCTTCAATAATAGACGTGGGCTAGGGATTCAACATATAAGATGGTGATGAGGGTGCATTTCTACTTTTTAAAACCCTTTGCAAAGATTCTCCCATTAGTACTGGAACCTACTCATGGCAACCCCATAGTTCACCTCTCAAAATTAGTTGACAACTTCTCTTCATTGAGGAATGATTCTGCGGATGACTTGATTAAATTGTGCTAAACTGTGAACCCATAAAAACTATGGGTGGATGAGGTGTCAAGGAGGCCCTTCTTAGAGTTATCCAGCAAAACCTTCAAACATTTGGGTGGTATCAGATTGATGTACTCACCACGAGATAGAAAACCTTCAAATCTAAGCTATCCGAATCAAACATTACTCGATGGGAAAAGGGCCTTTGGGGAGAGCTGCACCTGAATTTAATCCCCCCTTTCCTTTTCTGTACCAAATAATAATAATAATAATGGAAGAGATCTCCTCTCTGGTAGCAACAAAGTGTCCGGATTGATTGGATTGTTTCCTAATAATCTTCTTTCAGAAATATTATAATTTGTTACAAAATGATCTGTTGGCTATTTTCAAAGATTTCCATTATGGAAAATTAGATTTATCTAGAATTAGCTTTGTTTATATTACCTTGAAACCTAAGAAGAAAGGTGTGCTATCGATTAGAAACATAAGCCTGATACGCTTGCTGTTAGCTTATATAAAATTACTGGTAAGGTTTAGCAACAAGACTAGCAAAGTTCCTTCCAACATTGAAGGATGATGATCAATCGGCATTCATGAAAGGTAAATCCATCATTTAACATTTCCTTACCAGCCATGAAGCAGCGGTCCAAACTATAATTTTTTTTTGCGAAGGAATTCTTTCCAAATTGGATTTTAAAAAGGCATTCGATAAGGTGAGATGGAATTTCCTCTTCGAAGTTTTGCAAGCCTGTGAATTCTCAAGCAGTATGACTTATGATAGCATGCAAGGGAATTGGATTCAATGCCAACAAGGACTACAGCTCAGTGATTTGCTTTCATCTATCTTATTCATCCTAAGTAATTGATGTTCTGAAAAAATTATTAGAACAAGCTTATTTGGTGGGGCTAATTGAAGAAATTAGAAACAACCTCATATCACTAGATTCGTAGGCAATACACTAATTTCTTTATGCAAGAAAGATACATGCTTGCCACCTAAGTCATCTTATTCAAAAGTACATCAGGACTTAAATGTGAATCTTCATAAGATATCCATGTATTACATCAAACAGAGCACTAATAAAGCTTTAGAGTTTGCACAAATGATGAAATGCAAGCCATGGACTTTTCCATTCACTTATTACAACCTGATTTTTTACAACCAAAAGCTATCTTGAGGTGATTGGCGAGCCTTAATTATTTTGAGAAAAAAGAACTAAAGTTAGATTGGTTCCCTAAGGTAGTGTTTGATTCATAAAAAGTTATCCCTGGATAAGTGTACAGGATAGCATTTATACAGGGAATAGCTCAAGGGATAACCACCTTTTTAAATAACAGCTTTGACATCAAGGAATAACTCTAGTTATTCCTGGAGTCCATAAGGAATACGTTCAGAGGATAACTCATGTTTAACCATGGGTTATCCCCTCTGTTTAAACTTTTTTAGAATTATCCCCCCTAATTATAGATTTTGGGAATAAGGGGATATCCCCCTTATCTCTCATATCAAACACAACCTAAAAGAAAAAAAACATTATTGATTGGAGGTTGGATTACTCTTGAGTTATCTGCGTTACCCTGATACTATATGTTCACATTCAAGCTGGGGGTTTCATCTAGAATTGATAAACCAAATAGATCCTTCCTCTAGAAAGATAAAGAAAGTATCACTATATTTCATTATTTAGTGAATTGGAGCAGTATATGCAAAGAGAAGCATGTTGGGAGACTTGGCAATGAAAATCCTAGTAAAGAAAGTATCACTAGATTCAAGGATACAAGCTTAATCATAATTAATCATATGGATGAAAATAATTTGCTATTAGTAGGAAAAGGATTTTTTTCAAAGGGGAGCGACATTTCATATTCTGCATTTCTTTAACTTGAGTGATGTAGCACTGACTCACCACCACTTAATTACCTCTAAGCTACTACTTCATGGTAAGATGATAAGTAGATGTCACGACCTTTAAGTACATTAAAGTTGGGATACCTTAAAATGACATTGTAGACCCAAGAAGCCTTCACCATAAAGAAGTCCAACGTGACCATGATTTGATAGAAGGGTTCCTTTCCAACTATTATTGGAGGATTAATGGTCTTCTCAACTAGAATTGAACTCTTAAAGAGTCCAACTAGTGGACCACTAGAGGACTTTAAGCAACTTCACTGATCCTATCCTATTGAAGGCTTTAAAGTAGTAGATATCATCGAACTACTGTTGTCTCCTTCACCTAGCAGTTTGCAATGATCATAAAAACTATCAGCGTATCATTGTGAGGGGTTTGGAATCCCATCGAGTAGGCCCTTAAGATTCCTGACCTCTTAGGGTGGCTTTGGGTAACCTTAGTACTAAGCTAGCATGGCCTTTATCTTGTTTCCACAGATGATACCAATATGATGGCATTAAATTTTAATCGATTAACCTTAAATGCAAACAGAGAAAATGAAATGGATATTGATGAACTAGAATAGTTGATCTAGCCCTGCGAAGGAGATACTCCACATCTTAATTGATGCTCCTATGAAAATAGAATAAGAGCATGAAAGGTGTGGGTGGGGCGGATGTGATAACCCTCTCAATAGTCCCACATCGAAAAATTAGGAGTTGGTTAAGTGGTTTATATATTGTAAAGCAAGAAGGATAGGCACCAATTGGATCCCTTTTTGGGCTGTGGTGGCCCAAGTTGGTGTGGATCTTGTCCATCTTGCTTTCTTGTAACGAAACGGATCCGTGGGCCCGGGTCGTTACAATATGGTATCAGAGCCTCGCACCAGTTAGAAGTGCAGAAGCTAAGTGCCACACAGGACAAAGTGCTGAAGCCACCTCTAGAATTCTGTCTGCCTGGTGGTTGTGATCAATTGATCCTGGCGACGAAGACAAAGTGCTGAAGCCACCTCTAGAATTCTGTCTGCCTGGTGGTTGTGATCAATTGATCCTGGCGACGAGGACGTTGCCTTTGTAAGGAGGGTAGATTGTGATAACCCTTCCAATAGTCCCACATCAGGAAATTGGGAGTTAGTTAAGTGGTTTATATATGGTAAAGTAAGAAGGACAAGGCACCAATTGGATCCCTTTTTGGGCTGTGATGGCTCAAGTTGGTGTGGACCTTATCCATCTTGCTTTCTTGTAACGAAACGGGTCCGTGGGCTTGAATCGTTATAGGAGGATTGCCCAACTAAAGTTCTCGAATGTTCAAATTAGTACAAGAGAGAAGATAAAAATACCAAAGGTAGACCTTGTAGCCATATTGCATTTGGAAGAGGAAAGAAGGGCAAAACGAGCAATTATAAGTCACAACTAAGAAGATATAAGATAGAGGGGGCGAGAGGACCTAAGGGACCAAAAAGGCTTTAGTGGGAGAGAGAATCATCTCTTTCCCTTTTGAGGAGAATCCTTTTTATTATTGGGTTCTAATCCCAATATCCAAGGTGGCTCCAAATATGGTGACATGTCTAGCCTCGACGAAAGGGTCAACAAGGGAACTATTTTGCCTATCGCTAACTATACTTCTATAACAAAGACATATAAATAGTTGTGAACTAGTCTTGTCTAAAGGTCTTAAGGGCTAAATGGCCATGGGTTTTATTTGGCACGTTACCTTGACATCATCCAATTATGCCAAGCGGTGATGATGTGGCTCGGAGACTATGTAGTATTATGACTAGCGGCCAGTATGGCACTAACTGGATTTAACTTTGTTGATAGTATATTAAAATAATATAAATATATTTAAAATTAAGAAATCATCATATTGATGTAAATATGTTAAAACAAGCATAGATTTTAAATAAATAGACATAATACTTATATCATAGAAAACTATATTTTTTATTATTTTAATTTATTTTTTGTATCAACTTGAATTATAGGTTAGAAACTATTAACATAAGTGATTCCTAGCTGTTAGATATTTTAATAGTATATATAATGATTTAGATGTCTTGTTATTAATTTTAGACTTGAGAGAAATAGTTATATTTTTAGTAGTATCATCTATTCTAATATTATTTTTTGGAAAAGTAAGTATTGACTAAGAAAAATTAAAGAATGCATTGAAATAGATATTTATTTAAGATGAAAGTATAATTATAGGATAAAGTTGTTAATATTCTTTTTATAAAAATACCCATACTGATTAAATAGTCTACTCTAGACTATTTAACAAAACTTTTACACTTACTTAAACAAGAAGACACTTAAATATATAGAGCAGTAGTGGTAGCTTGCAATCTCCTCCTTATTTAAGACTTTCTTTTAGAGTTTTTTTTTTTTTTTTTTTTTTTTTATAGAGGAAGACTTTGGACTTAAATTGATTTAATATTTTGATTGAGCATTATTCAGAGTTTTTTTTTTGGTACAAGCGGATGATCACATTAGTCTAGTGCGAGTCAGCCCAGATAAGTTAGAAAAAAAATCTGTTTAAGTACAAAAGAGCAGGGATCATCCTACTTTCAAATCCAAATCCCAGAACGATAAGCCACCGAGGACCGTAATCCAGTCAGCTGCAATTCAAAGTCTTTATTGTAGATGTCTTGTAGGAGTGTCTCCATCTTTCCGCTTCACGTCTTAGAATTATTATTAGAAATATCATTATTTATCTCAAAATCTTGTTGTGGAGGCCATTCATATGGTCATTCAAGATTTTAACTTTAGTACCCTTTGTTATTTTATTTTTTATTTATTTTTTTTATTTTTTTGATACATGAGGATGATCGCATCTTTTAGTGCAAGTCAAATCCAAAATATCAAAAATAGATTTATTTTAGTACAATAAGACAAGATTCTCCCTGCTTCTGGCTTCAAAAGCCAAAGTGATGGGCAACAAAGACGGCTATCCAATCAGTCATAGAGTTAGCTTTTCGATAGATATACTGAATCTAGACTATGCGAGTATTCCAAAGGGTAGTCCGGATGTTGTAGAGCAAAAGGTTTATTGATGGATAATCGCAAAAGATCCGTCTAAGCAATCATATAACTGTAAGAGAGTTTCCCTCGATAAAGAGACTGCTAGCTCGAAGGATACGAATGGCATAGGAGATGCTAGTCCAAGCAGCATAAAGCTTGGCCATAAGAACAGAAAAGTCGAGAAGGCCGAGTTCATCTGCCGCCAATAGAGCTACATCAGATCCACGGATAATAAAAGTTGAACCTGTATGTCTACCTCGAACACTCCCATCAAATTTAATTTTAACAAATCCTGAAGATGAAGGCTTCCAAGAGATGAAAATCGTATGCCGATGTGCTGCTGAGGTAATAAAAAAGCCCTAAAGATTAGAGCTATCAGAATCAAAGCAGAATGATAAAGTATATACTCCATCAAAGCGGATTTTGATCCCACCTTTGATACAATATCTCCTTAAAGAATCTTTTAATTTAAGAGATTTGTAACTTCTCCGTCCTCTTGCTTAACTTGAGAGTAATAATTTATTCATCCTCGTGACAAAGATGGTCCAGCTATAACCCCACTTTATGAAATTTTAATTGAAGATATTTTGATTGCTTGTTGTCAATAGATAGATATTCCTATACATCCGGAGACTCTTAAACCATCTTAAGCATTATTTTTTTATAATTCCATTCAAAGATTTTTTTAGATAATTTTAGATTTTTGTTTCTGACAACATGACCTTCTTGTTACTTGAGATGATATTATATCATTATGTCTTCTTGGCATTTTAGCTAATTTCTCTCTTTGGGTTATTGATTTTTTATTAAACAAATACATCTTTTAACATATTTTTTTAGATGAAAAAAAAAAATTAATCATCTTTATATTAAGTCCATTGAGAATCTAAGATAAGCCTGTCCTTTTATTCCGGATGAGAAGAGACAAGACTGTGATTTAATCTCCATCGGTGCGGTGCATCGCTTATTCGACTAGTATAAAAATAATAATAATAATGATTTTTTTTAAAAAAAGTACAAATTGAAAAAGCCAAGGAGAGGTGCCAAATGTTATTGTGCTAGCGTAAACGTGATACAGCTCATAAGTCCATGGGAGAGACAAGTTGTGAGAACCCACATGCCATGTTAGGCTGGAATGGCACATAGGCCCATGTGCTAGCCCGCCACCATGATTTAATTAAATTTTTTTATTTTTTAAATATTTTAATATATCAACATGTTATGTCAAATATTTTATTTTATTTTTTAAAATTAATTTTATAGAAATAAATAGAATAATTTAAATATATGTACATCTGTTTGTGGCCGGATGTGGCTTGCTTTGTGGTCATATTGTTCTACCACTATGTTGCTCATTCTTTTTTATTTTTTTTTAATCAAAGAGAGTTTCATTTTTATCTATTATCTAATACGGATCGAATTGCGAGGCCCTATGGGCCAACCTACAATGTAATTTTTATTTTTATTATTTTTAATTTTAAAAGTAATTTTAAGAAATTAAATAAAATAATTAAATATATGTTTTTTTAAGAGTTTACTGTTGATGTGATCCATCATGGTCACTCCTCTCATCTAGCCTTTAGGATTGTTATGGGTTACACCATCATTCATCCGAATCTTCTACACTTCTATTTATTTGGAGAGGAGTCTTTATTTTTATTTTTTATTTGGTCTTAAGTCTTGTCCTCTACTTATACCAATTCTTTAGGTAGATCAATATGTACACTATCTTGAGCTTCAATCGATTTTTTCTTCATCAATCACCCAATCTACTACATTCCGATACTACCACCAAAAGCTTAGTAGTGCAGAGTACATGATAATTATTTTCTATTTGTTACTCAACTAAAATATCAAATTTATCTAATTCTTCCCGAATTAGAAAATTTATAAGATCATTGCTATTTCCATGTATTCACCACATAACTAAAATATCAAAAATATCTAATTCCTCTTGAGTTAGAAATTTATAAAATCATTGCTTAAATTAAAAAAACAATTTATTGGATGATAAAGTTGTACGATTTTGTTTTCTTTTCCTTAATAAGAATATTTGTTTAGGCAGATCGAGATAATTTCATAGTAAAGGACCTTTTATCTATATTTTTATTTATAATATATACATTTAATTTAATAAATTGATAGTTTCATCTTTTATTTTACCAATATCATGCATCATATTATTACAATTTTTTTAATATTATAATACACTATCTAATTTAAATTTAGGATCTACAATTAAAGCTAGATAATGAAATATGAAATTTATTGCTAATATTTATTAAATTTTAATTTTATTGGTTCAATTATATTTTTAAAACCTTCTACATTCATATAAGATGTAAAACAATCAATAATATTTATAGATTTATTTCAAAGTTAGGGGCGAGATGTGGGATAATAAGTACTAGATTTAATAATAGTATCATCATAAAAATAGTCTAATATTACATAACAATATCATAGATATCCTAATGAAAATCTAATAAAGGTTCATTGAAAAAGTGGTCATTATAAAAATTAGTAATAATATTTTTATATTTAACATATAATTATATAATTAAATATTTAGAATTTCATCTATATTTTATATCTAATAAAAATTTTTAAATTTCTTTTGCTATGGCAAAACATAAACTTTTAAAAATTTATGCTTTAACTTCTAAAGGCGTTATACATTTAATATCATCTTTAATTTTACTTGCACGTGGTTCAATAACATTTAAATCCTTTTGTATAACTAAATTTAAGATGCATCATATACATTTTATATGAAATAATTATTCATCTAAGGTGGAATGCAAGTGCTATTTAACTAAACCAAAAGCAACATTATTATTAGTAGAATTATCTAAACTAATTTAAAAATTATCATGCATATAGTATTTATATACCATATGCATGATTGAATTAAAACTATTGGTGGTATGGTGCAAAGATCAAATAATTTAAAACTAATAACTTATTTTTATAATCTAGTTGCTATCAATAAAATATAAAATAATAAATAATAAAAATATGAGATAATCCAAAATTGCTACTTCAAATATCAAAGAAAAGCACTATCCTATCATAAAAATTGAAAAATAAGAAATCAAATTTTGTTTGTATTCAATAAATTATTTAAAAATTAGATTTGGTAGTATTTTGAGAATTTTTCTGCATGCAGGATTTAAGATAATTTTTATATATCTTTCAAAATGTGTATTTTCAGCAAAAGATAGTTTTCAAAAGATAATTTTTAGATATTTTTTAAAAAACATATAAGAAGGATTAAGATAATTTTCAGTAAAAGAAAAAATATTTTAGTGCCTATAATTAATTTTGATAATCCTTGTCTTTATTTCCTTTTTTTTTGTTACAAAACGGGCGATCATATAATTCTTGAATGAGTCAGTCCAGATACATCAGAAAATAAGATCTGCTGCAGAAGGATAGGACAGGGGTCGCCTGGCTTCCAATCCATGGACCCGCATGCTGAGTAGCAAAGGCAGCCACCCAGTCCACTGCCGAGTTGGCCTCACGATAAATATGGCGGATCATGACAGAATCAACCTCCCGCAACATAGACCAACAATCCCTCAGAATCGGATTTGAAACCATCTAGGTAGCTTTCCTTCAATAACCAAGAAATGACAGTCATAGAATCCCCCTCAATCATAATCCATGAGTATGGAGGATCCTAACAGCAAACGAAAGACCCGCCCAAGCAGCATAGAGCTCCGACATATGAACTGTTGAGTCCAGGGAGCCAAAGCCACCCGCCGCCAAAAAGATCACCCATCGGTCCCGAATGATGAAGCAGATCAGCAGCTCTATCCCAGACACTCTCATCAAAGTTAATTTTGACATACCCTGGAGGGGGCTCCCAAGAGACGAAAACCGTACACCGGCTCGCTGTCGAGACAGCAGGGGAGCCCGAGAGGCCAGAGGAGTCAAAATTAACATCATGAAAGCCGCGGGCACAGTCCGAAGCCAATAATCTAATTTGTCTCACAATCCTGTGAAAAGAAAACTGTCGTTGGAGAATATGATCTGATTTCTCGACAGCCATATAATAAGCAGTGACAGACCAAAGACCACGCTTGCTCAAAGGACCGCACCGGATGTCCTGAAAGAAAGATGATCGCGAGAAAGCCATAGCTCCAAGTCCCTAGGATAGTCCATAAGAACCCCAAATCCTTCTCGCTCTGGAACAGCGAAATATAGCATGGTCCACAGATTCCTCACCTGCCTACACAGAGGACAGATCGGCTGAATAGACAGACCCCTCCGAGAAAGAAGGAGGCAAGTAGGAAGGCAGTCCCAAAGAAGCTTCCAAATGAATAGCTGAACCCTGGGGGAGAAAAGGAAGCTTCCAACTCCAGACGCATCCTTCGTACGCTGAACCTGCGGCTTGTCTATGTCCATAAGATCCCTAATGGGGGCCTTGGGAAGATAAGATCGCTGTCAAACCTGGAATCAGCAGAGCAACCAGGTTAAAAGAGGCAACGAGAGAATCCGATGAGAAAGCTCCTCCCAAAAAAATGGGTCACCGTGGGTATGTGCCATGAGTGGGGGTTTAAGGAAATCAAATCCTTAACCCTAAGATTGGGGGGAACATCCTATTGATAAAGGAGGGCCACCGCATAAGAGGGAGCTCGGAAATCTAGGTATCATTGACGACATCAATTGAAAAGTCATCACCAATCATCCAAAGATATTGTGCAGAATAGGCTGACTAGTCTACAAATCTCCTTCCAATAGGATGAGAATCCCCGAGGCGGTATAATAATCGAACCAGAAACCCAATCACCGTATCTCACACCTTGCACCAAATTTAAGTTGGGCTAGGTGGAATCATTCGCATTTTCATGCCTCTTCCAGTGCTAAGCTAGGTAGCTGGTTCTCCTGAAGTGTTGTAGTTATAGTTTTTCTTACAAATAATATATATAGCTTGGATTCCCTTGCTAGTAGTCTCCTCGATGGTGAAGTCTTTCCAGATATCAAAGGCCCCAGATCTGAAATTAGACTTGATGCTTAAGGTGGCATTAGCTAGGGATTGCAATGGGTTAGATACTCAACATTATGCAGTATCCGAACCTATATCTAGGTTAAAAACTCAAAAACTGAAATTAATTTTAAAACTAATTTTTTAAAAAGATTAAATCTGAACTCATAATCAAATCGGTTTGCTAAAACCATAATCGAATCATATTCAGACTGATTACGAAAACTAAGTTAGGTAAAAACTAGTTATTGTATCCGAACCTAACCCAAAATTGAAATAAATTTATTTTTATTATAAAAACAAAAAATACAAATTATGTCCCCATATCAATTTAACAATACAAACAAAATTAAAATAAATTAAATAAGATACATCTACAACTTTTTTAAAAAAAACTAAGATATAATATAAACCATAACAATTAAAAGTATAATAATTCTCATAACCTTTAGAAAATTGAGTTTTTTTATGCTTGGTTTTCTAAACTTTGACCCGACCCGATTTAAACCAGGTTTTCAAAATCTCAAATCCAAAATTGATGCAAATCTGGTTTTTTATCATCCAAATCCATTTTTTTGCTATCCCTATCACTAGTAGCAATAATGAGGTTGAGGATATTAGTTTTGATATGTGATTATGGTGTGCCAAAAGCTGGTTCTATAATAAGAAACTCTTTCATGTTAGTGCCGAGCCTAAAAATCTCAAAGGATAGGCAAGAGATATCAGCACTCGACATTATAAAGACTAAAGAGATTAGGATAGCTTATAAGAAATTATGAATCTTTATAATGGAAGATTAGGATAGCTTGTAGAGTTTACAAGAGCTTAGTGCTTGCCTAGTTGGGAAAGAATAAAGGTGGAAAACTTTTTCATTTTTACTTTTCAATATTAATTGAAAAATGAAGAAAAAATAGAGATGGAGCCTACAAATATTTTTTCCTAACCATGAAAAATCTTTTTTATGTGAGAGGTGATATTTTAACTTTTTTTGTCTCATAGGAAAACTAGTATTAAAAGTTTAAAATTACTCTTCTGACTTTATTTTATTTCCTTCTCTATTATATTTATATTATATCACTAAAATATATAATATAATATAATTATAAAATTATAAAATATATTATAATATATAAACTAATATTATATTATAATAAATAAATTATAATATAATATAACATAATATAATATTATAATGAAGTAATATATATTATATAATATATCTTATCCATTATATTATAAATAAAATATTACTAACATAAATAATTTAATATTATTATATTGATATTATATTGTAAACATAAAATACAATGTAATAATATATACTATATTAATTTCTATATAAT
>UESW01004596.1:707679-772958 GCA_900491605.1 Calamus simplicifolius
GAGAACTTTTACGTAGGACCTATTTTTCTTTCTATTTCTTTTTCTACTTTCTTCCGCCCTACTTTTCTCTCCATCTAAACAAGTAAATTTATTTTCTCCATTTTTCTCTTCTTTTTTTCCTCCTTTTCTCTCCATCCAAACAGAGAATTAGGGAGCTTAATTGGGGCATGGGTATGTTTATATGAGTATTTAGTTTCCCATCCATTATAAGTTCAAAAAACACTCAATAATGTCGGATTTTTTAGATTTGGAAGCTTCCATTCACCATAGAGTCCGACTAGTCATTTGGAAGCTTGTTTGGGACTACCTTCCTACTTGCTCCCTACTCTCGGCTAGGAGCATGGCGATCCAGCCAATGTGCCCATTATGCGGATTGAGGACGAGACTGTCGATCATGCTATCTTCACTTGCAGCAAGCGAGATTGGGTCTGGCAGATAGCAGGTTATCGCTCTTTGGGGTGATATAGTGCCGTGTCACAGTTCTTTCCCGAGTTTGTCCGACAGAATATGCGGAGGGCACCCGTTCGTTGAGTACCACGGGGCTTACATGCTTATCAGGTTTGGCTGTTTCGGGAATCGGCATTTTTCACTGATGTGATTGACCCGCCCTATAGGTTATCAGAACAGCTCTGTCACTTCTGCTGAGTAACTCTCCATCAATCTAACCTTGATTCTGATAGCCCTAGCATCTGAGATTCCCTGCTGCCTCTGCAACATTTCGGTGCACGATCTTCGTTCCTGAGAATCCCACTATTAGGGTTTGTCAAATTACTTTGATGGCAGTATTCAAGGTCGTCTGGCTGGTTCGGCTTTTGTGATCCGTGGCTCGGATGGATCGATGCTTGCGACGGGTGAAGTTGTTTTTTTGACCTTTCAGTGCCGCTTGCTGAGTTATATGCTACATGGGCAGGTATATCCTGTGCTATCCGCAGTCTGGGCATTCGTTGGCTTATTATCGAGGGGGACTATTACTATTGTTCGCTGGCTCCGATAGGACTCGGGCGATCCTTTGCCTACCAACCCTTTGATATGCGACATCAGGACTATGCTCCAATATGTTTATAGTGCCCAAATTCGGCATATTTACCGGAAGGCTAATTCAGCGGCTGACTGAGTAGCTTCCCGGGCTGCTCACCATTCCGGACCCTGGAACTGGCTGTCGGGTGACTTGTGCCCGATGGTTCTTACTCAAATTTTATATTCTGATATATCGGGCTTGACTCACCCTAAATTGATGCGATCATCGTTTGTTAAAAAATAAAAAATAAAAAATAAAAAAATACACTCAATAATATCATCTTGATTTATTTTTTTGAATAAGATCCTCAGTTGTTTTAATGATACCAAAGCAAATGAGCATTGCGGGGAAAGTAGAGCTTTGGTGGATGAGAGGTGATGTGAACATGTATATTATTTTCATCTGATTATGGCTCGTCTGGCTTTCACTGGATCAGTAAAATATAGAATTTTAATGCAGGTCTGGGTTCAAATTAAGTGTTCTGCGATGCACGCAAAGAAATTGGACCAATGCATGCAACTATCGCTTTGTCTTGGTCTCCGGCCACCTACCAGCACTGCAAGGCTTTCCATCAATTTTCCAAGCAAGGATGCGATGGTGACCACATTAATTGTGTCTTCGTTCAGCAAAAAGGGATCCTCGATCCACTTGCTTATTCCAATCACATGCTATTATTCATTGGTAAACCCCAAAAAAAAAAAAAAAAGGACACTTCAAAAAACAACAAGACTTGATGGAAAGAGAGAACAAAGAATTGAAAAAAAGTTAATAATTAAATGGTGCCTCGCAAGTTCAATATCAATTTTTCTTTGTTAATTTGGTGGGTGATTTACGTAATGTTACATCAGCATAGACGTGTGTATATGATCAGACGCACACTAACAGAAAAAAAAAAAAAAAAAGCACTGCTGATTGGAATCATATGATGTTGAAAATTTTTTCCTAAAATCTTGATGCCTGTCAATCTGGTGTATTTTCTGTCAACTTAAAGTGATAATAGCTTCTCATCAACTTATTATTATTATTTTATCTTTTCCAATTCACCTACCCCCATTAGTTGGATTGGTTGATAGGGAAAAGCTACCACTAAGCAACACTTCTCACAATCCTCCACCTACCAAGAATATAAGAATTTCCAGTCGTTGGTCCGGCCATAACAACTAATTAAGGACTCACATCGAAGTTGATAAAATACAAGAGAAGTGCTTAGTTGGGAGCTCATGAAAATTCTATGGATGATATTGCCTTATTATAATGCATTATAACATTGTTATTTGTTCTACATGTATATTGTCTACATTAAAAAAAAAATTTATTATCTAATAAAAGTGATTCATACAATTACTGTTAATTTCTTTCAAGTAAATTGTTATATTGGCTGTGCAATAACATTAGTTTAAAGGCAATTTTAATACCTTTATTTGAGCAATTGTATTTTTATTGAGGTATTTAATTGGCATACAATTAACCTAACCTTCATGCCAGGTCCGGTCACCAGAATGACCTGAAACAATGGTCCCAGCCAATCACTCATTTAAGTATTTAATCACTCAAGGAAGATAGCGTACAGATCCACTGCCTGTATTTAATCATTAAAACAAGTAAGTCATTTGAGTAGTATAATTAATCCTCTTATTATTATAAACATGCTTCTGTTCGTCCGAGAATCTTCTTGGTTGATTCGTGCCTATGGCCTTGTGTGGATTAAAAGGACACCAACCGAAGGCATCCATATACCTACAAACAAAATGTCATCTATAAACAAGCGCTTGTTATGACTTTTATTGGCCTGTCAACCTGCATTTGGTGATGACCTGACATCCATAGAGAGTAGGTTGAAACCAGTGATTTTATTTTTATTGTGGAGAGCCATCATCATCATTTACCCTAAAGCTGTTTAAATTAAGATCATTTCTTTTATTTTGAACAAGAAAAGAGTTGCTGCTTTGCTAGAGGTGGCATAAAACGAGCAGTGCATGAAACAAAGAGTTTTATTGCCTGTCTAAGTTAATCACAATATTGTAGTTAAAAAAAAAAATTATAGTTACATCTTTATGGTTTTTATTTTTATTTTTTATTTTAACAAGCAAGCCTCCTTGTCCTAATAATTTGAGTTTTGTACATTTGATCTCAAGCAACAATAAAGGTCAAAAAAACTTATCTTGCTCTAGAGCGAGATAGATCTGACATATTATGGGTCATCACCTTTGAAAGGATTGTACTGATCCTTCACGTATATTATTCCTAAGGTTTATCCATCAAGACAATCGGAGGGATATCCAATAGCAGGGTGCTACTTGGACCTATTTACCTATCAGATCTGATTATCTCAGAACCTACTTGTTTTCAGATATTATTACTCCTCACAGGATAACTAGGAAAGCTCACTCTTTATCTGCCGAGTACGTAATTCATCATTCTTCTTTTGATTCTAACAGCTCTGGCCTTTAGGGCTCTCCTGCTGCCTTGGTAGCACACCGGCATACGGTTTTTATCTCTTGGGAGCCTCCACCTTCGGGGTTTGTTAAATCAACTTTGATGAAAGTGATCGGGATAGACTTGCAAGTTCGGCTTTTGTTATTCGTGGATTTGATGGAGCTCTATTGGCGGTAGAAGGACTCGGCCTTCTTGATTCTTCTATTCCTATGGCCGAGCTTTATACTGCTTGGGCTGGCATCTTATGTTACTCGTATTCTTTGAGCTAGCAATTTCTTTATCGAGGGAGACTTTCTTACTGTCATACGATGGCTCAGACGAGATTTTTGCTACCATCCGCCAACAAATCCTTTGCTCCACAATATCCGAACTACCCTTCAGGATGCTCACAGAGTTCAGATTTGTCATATCTATCGAAAAGCTAACTCCGTGGCTGACTGGATAGCCGCCTTTTGTTGCTCATCACTCTAACTTCTAAAGCTGAAAGCAAAAAAAATCCTGTCCTATTGTACTAAAATAAATATTTTTTAATATTTTAGATTTGATTTGTACAAGAATGATGTCATCATTGGTCTGTATAAAAAAAAGAAAAAAAAAAAAGTCAAGCAAACTTATTAGAATGAAACTTTTGAAGCAAGATAATCAGTTAAAAAATAGCTGTGGATGTAGCATGCGAAGGCCTGACCCCCTCCTCCCTTGGCCCAAATTAATTGCTGTCACCCTTCTTTCAGAAACCAAGGGGCGATACCACCTAAACTAAACAACGTCTTCATACAGCTTGTTGACGGATGTGCCTAAATAGACTAGAGAGCAGTTACTTTGAACTCTCTAAAATATTTTTTTAATATCCAAAATTCTAAATAATAAAGATTTTTTTAATGGTTAGATTTAGTTATAACCTAACCGGCAACATGTCAATGCTACCCATCCATGGATTGCTCTTAATTCTCTCTTATGAGCTCTAATATATTTAGTAATATCTTTCTTAAAAAATAAAAAAATTCAAAGACTTCATCTCGAAGGAACTTTTTTTCAAAAATTAAATCTTTTCATTAATATAAGTTTCAAGTTGAATATAGCAGTTAATATAAATATAGAAATTAAAAATAGCATGTATATATAGCTAACATTATAGCTGTTCATCCACCTTAATTTCTTTGGATTATTAAGTCTTTTTTATTTTAATGTAGAATTTATCTTTTAATTTTGAGAGTGGTTTTTTTTAAAAAAATTAATTAAATAATTTAAATGATTTTAATTTTTAATTATTTTTATGTATAAAATAATAATTTTAAATTATATAATTTTTTATATGTAAATAATTTAGAAGTGGTAATTATATACACTAAATTATTGATGTATGTATGCATACAAGAGAAAGAGAAAACAATTAATCTTTGGCCCCACCTTTTATGCATTAATGGCTGACTAATCCTTTGGCACGTGGGAACCCATGCGTGCGGAGGGCTTCGCGAGAAGCAGTCACCTAACCCATTCAACATACATTTTTGACGTCCTCCTGACGACACGCTTACACCCAAAACACCGCATCCCTCTCGTCATTTAGGTCAGTATAATGGTTAATTATGTGCGTAATTAAATGGTGGATTAGTAGGTAAGGAAATGAAATGATGATGGCTACTGCTGACCCCACGCATGCGTTCGTGTGCCGGATAAAGAAATTTGCTAACTTTTTTTAAAAAATAAAAGAAAATGATGGCGGAAATCTCTCCTTAATAAAATAAATGAGAGTCACAAGAGTTTATTAAAAAAAAAAAGAAACAATAGAGAAGAGAGAAGAGGTGGGGTAGGGTGTGATGCCCCTCCCAATTGTCTCACATCGGATAATTGGGAGTTGGTTAAGTGGTTTATAACCGGTTAAGCAAGAAGGACAAGGCATCAATTGGATCCCTTTTTGGGCTGTGGTGGCCCAAGTTGGTGTGGACCTTATCCGTCTTGCTTTCTTGTAACGAAACAGGCCCGTGGGCCCGGGTGGTGCCACACAGGACAAAGTGCTATATCCATAGGGGATGGGAGCCACCTATTGAACCTGTAGGGGCCACCTTTAGAATCCTGCCTGCCTGGTGGTTGTGATGAATTACCCCTGGCGACGAGGACGTCGCCTTTGTTAAGGGGGGTAGATTGTGATGCCCCTCCCAATTGTCCCACATCGGATAATTGGGAGTTGGTTAAGTGGTTTATAACCGGTTAAGCAAGAAGGACAAGGCACCAATTGGATCCCTTTTTGGACTGTGAAGGGGGGTAGATTGTGATGCCCCTCCCAATTGTCCCACATCGGATAATTGAGAGTTGGTTAAGTGGTTTATAACCGGTTAAGCAAGAAGGACAAGGCACCAATTGGATCCCTTTTTGGACTGTGAAGGGGGTAGATTGTGATGCCCCTCCCAATTGTCCCACATCGGATAATTGGGAGTTGGTTAAGTGGTTTATAACCGGTTAAGCAAGAAGGACAAGGCACCAATTGGATCCCTTTTTGGACTGTGGTGGCTCAAGTTAGTGTGGACCTTATCCGTCTTGCTTTCTTGTAACGAAACGGGCCCGTGGATCCGGGTGGTTACATAGGGAAAGAAAGAGAAGACCCCTTCTTCTTTGAAAGAAAAAGTCTTGCTATACTGTAGGCGATGATCAACACACGATGTATGCGCCGTCAAGAATAGTTTTTAGCATGCACACGCATATATCGCGCACTAATCACTATGAGCGATGCAGCAAAACTTTTAATTATTGAAGAAGTAGTCACGACTCAACTACCTCACCATATATGTTCGATGACCAAACCAACATCAAAAGTGGTATTAGAATGAAAATATCTTTGAAGGGATTAAACAAGAATAGATGCATGAATGAAGATAATTTTTAAAAATTTATTATATTTGATAATGAAAATAAAAAAAGTAAAGTTTTTATTTTTGAATTCATTTTTAAAACTCAATTACTTTCTTTAGGTATAAAAATTTAAACTTTTCAATATACAACAATGCTACCCAACGTATTTGCTTACCATTATAGAATTAATTTAATCCATTGGGTTCTAACTTTTCATTTGAAACAAGCTCCTAAATTGCCTTTACTTATCTATGAGGGAACTGGCTTTTATTGCCATCATTAAACTTTTAGCATTCTTTGATGTTTGTCATCTGATAACGATGGTTAAGAAATTATGGAATGTCTTGGAGGCTAAGCATGAGCCAATGACATCAATCTAAATTAGTCTTAAAATTATGTTTATGATGAATTCAAATCCATTAGTGTTTAGATCTATGAATATCATAAGGTTTTTTTTAATTTGAGGTCCAATTAATTGGTCTGATCCCTCTTAGCTAATGCATTTCTTTCTTTTAAAAAAAGGCAAGGATTGGATTAGAAAGTTTAAATTTATAAGAAGAAACGAAGGATATGTTGATTTTGTTTTTCTAAGTCAAAGAGTCTGTATTATAATACTATATGCGCACATTGCATGTGTGTCAAGCATTTATTTTGCACTATTTTTAACCCTTTTTTTTTCTTCCTAAGGCAAGACTAATTAACCATTTCACATGTTATATGGGAGCTTTTTAGAGAGAGAGAGAGAGAGAGAGAGAGAATGGAAGGTGGGAAAAAAAAAAAAAAATACTGGTTCACTGGACCTGTCTCTTTCACGCTATTAGACACGTAAGGCTGAGCGAAATTTGTTTGGAGGGTATCTCTTAGGGTCAAGTGGTAGGACCCAAAAAAAAAAAAAAAAAAAAAAAAAAAAAAAAAAAAAAAAAAAAAAAAAACTTTCTGCACCATGCTCTCAATGCAAAACAAATGCATCATGCATAATAAATAGTATACATATATTAAAAATAAAAAAAAATATATATATATTTTATTTTTATAATATATATGCATGACCACATTAATCATCATGCGCGATATAGTTTCTACTTCAAGACTCTTAGTAAGATCGTAAGCAAGGCTTTACCTCGTATTAGGATAGAGAAATGAAAAAGAAAAACAAAACAAGATGCGAGTAATGGATTAAAATAACTAAAAGATGGATACCAACCCAATAAAGTCAATGGGTTCAGCTCCAAGATTCAACCTACCATATCAAACTGATTTAGTTTCAACATCCAACCACCTATAGATTTTTTTTTTTAAATTTCCATATAATAAGATTATTGTACAAAAGCATGACTTTATCCCATGTTAATATAAAAATAATAAAAAAAGATAAACGAATCAAATGAGGATAACTCAAGAATCAGCTTGATTCCAAAATTCAACCATGCAGTGCCAACCATATTAGTTCTAACATTCAGCGAATCATAGATTTTTTTTTTTAAAATAAACTATTCTTACGAATTGAATCATCTATTATCTCTATTAAAGATATTTAGTATTAAATTGCTTGATAAATATTTATTTATAGTTAGGTTATCAATTGGATTGTGGATATTTTTACATGAAGATTTTAATTTGATGTTGATATTTATATTTGTTGTGTATTGGAAATTAATTTAATTTGATTTGTTATATGTATAGAAATTTAAAATTTTTAATTTGTATTCATAATTTTATAAGTATTTGCTACAATTATTAGAAATATATATCTTTTGATCTTTTATTTATGATGGCTAAGATCATTATGTTTATCAAAGGTTAATAAATTAATTATTACAAGAATATTTCAAATATGGCCTTCTGTAGTCTTTAATTATTATCAAAAGTAAGAGTTTCTTAAATCAAGTTAATTTGATTAGTTCTGTATACTTTTGATGTCATTTATTAGATATATTTTATACATCATTCAGTATTTATCTAAAGAAAAAGAAAAAAATAAATAACATTTATCAATATTATTAGTTCTTAGAATATTTTTATGATGGCTCTTAGCCCAACTTTTATAATTAAAAAAATTCTTTAATATATTAATAATGATAAAAAAAGTAAAAAATTTTAAGCTAATGTAAAAAAAAGTAAAAGAAAAGAAATTAGGTTCTACCATATATCTGATGCAGAACCAACATGATTTAATAAGCTTGATTTTGAATTGGTTTCAGAATAGATTAGAATCGGTCATAAATCTAAAAAAAATTTGGAACTGATCCTGATTAAGTTGCTTTTAGATTTTAATATAAAACTAACCCAATCCAACCCATGCTCATCTCTGAAAACAATACATCAATTATGGTGAAATAATAGGCTTATGGACATCAAATTTTTTCACTAGTACCTAATACAACCTAGTGCTACACCTGCCTCGAGAAGTATATTTTCATTTAAAATAAAAAATAATATAATGAAACATTGATATATATTAAAATATACAATTAATTATAGTGCAGTTTTTGGAATTAGACAATATGTGCGAAACCTTTCTTAACAACTTAGCTTTATGGATGGAGATAAAGAACTCGCAATAATAAAAGAAAAAGTCAGCAACCTAAAACTTTGATCCAGTCCAATGAGATAAATTCACTAAGAGTATAATTAAGTAAAAGGAGGCATCAATAATTAATGATATAGTTACAACTTGGATTAGTTGGGTAAATTTGAGGGTAAACCCTAACCCCATCTTTAAGTCCCTCAATCTAATCGGATACCATGGAGTCTCAAGTTAGAATTACTTCCACCCATCCCTACCACACCTTAAGCTAAAAATAGATGAGGTTAGATTGACAAGATCAAGTTGGGCTACTGAGTTGAGTTGGATTGTGCCATGTTCATTGCGTTTAATTGAATTGAATAGAAGTTTTCTAATGAAAAGTTCTGAGATATTTTTGTTGGATTAACACTTGTTTTATTGAGGTATCAATCATTCATAAATTTTAATAATACATTTATAAATATTCTAATAAGATTAAATATATATAAATATACAAGAGGTCTACATGAAATATAAATCATTTGTTTATTTATTAATCTATCTGGTTAGGTCAAGCTAAGTTGTTTTGGGTTGAGTCGGTTTAGGGTTGAGTCAGTTTAGGTATAGATTGGATCAAGGGCCAAGCTTGACCAGAAAGTTGAGGTTGAGTCCAAAATTTTCAGCTCCAGTGCAATTCAAATTTATAAAACCTCAACAGAACCCAACTTGGTAAGCAGGCTGGATAGACTTATCCTGGTTAAGCTCAACCCAAATTACAGCCCCATCAAATGAAAGGATGCTTTGGTGCCAGTTCTTATGGTAATGGGTCCATTCTATTTTGGCTTGGAAGGAATAACCAAATCAGCTCAGTAGAACCATATATCAAAGAGCCAACTTTAGCCAACTTAAAGTTGAAAGTTTAAGTTTTGCTTCCAAAATTTGATGGTAGATGTTAGGATATTACAAATCAACATATGCTTTTTCTTTCATGGTGTAAAATGAGTCCCGAATAGGAACATTGATGAGTGAAATCAGAGAAGAAATTTTTTAACTATTAGCTTGAAACTGCAGATGGGAATAGCTAGTGGACTCCCTACCATTGAAAATTTGGAACTTCACAACCTAGGATATAAAAGACTGTGTCAACAAGGAAATTACAGAAGAAGATATTCCTAATCAATGTTCCCAGCCTCTTTTATCTCTTTTATTTGGAACATCCTGAAAATAGTTTCAACCAGATTTTCAAACATGACTTGCAATGCTTTTTGTAATTTTACATTCCAGAATAATGAAAGAATAGCTTCATACATTGGTATCTGATAGCTTGCTAACAAAGTCATTGCTACATGGAGAACAAGGCGAGATGGAATCAACCAAAAGTACACATCAGAAGGGAAGAAAGAATTGTCTTCCTCAAGGTTCCACAAAAAACAGGTCATTTACAATTATAGATTACAAGAATTTTCTTCTTCAAGGTTACTTATGTTCAGTAAAAATATAGCATGGTCTTCTTTAAGCCCTTCCCTTCCATCCTTTCTTTTTTTCTTTTGTTCAAATCCCACAGTTGGCAGGAGGCAGTGAAAAGCTGTTGATGTATGGCTGCAGTATGGCTTCTAATGACAAACACCTAATTCAAGTATGAGATATATACTTCTTTTCTGGATTGTTGTCTGCCTTCACCATTTCTTTAAAGCCTTTGGTGCTTCCTTGATGCTATTCCACACATGCATTCCCTTCAAGTGCTGAGCAATTTTCTGAGGGAGCTCTCTAGCTGGTTATGGTCTGAGCCAGCAATGTCTTTGACATTGGAACCATTCTTGTATATTCTCAAACTAGGCACCAAGCTCACACACTCGGACTGTGCTATGTCGGGGTTTTCTTCCAAATCCACCTATAAGCATATCATCAAACACAAGCCTCTAACAAAGGAATAGTAACAATTGCTGGAATAAATTATGACTACAATAATAGAAGATGATATAGAAGGTCAACTAGCAAACTGCAATATGGAACACATGCTCTGCTCAGTAGCTGAGGGGAAAGAGAAGACCTTATTCAATGTGATGAAAAGAGACTGCAATTGCATACGTTTATAAGAATATCAAACATTCTTTTTTCCCCCCAAAGAAGAAGATAGCTTTCCCTCTCTTAGTCATGATTTGAGAGGTGAAAATGGAAGACTAAGTAGATAGACTAACCTGTAAATCCTCCATAACCTATGCATCTTTCTGCAGTCAACTCAGAGCATCCAAATAAGAATACATCCTCAGTTTTCAATAACTTCTTTCCTTTGCCTAAGTGTAAGATTTTCTCTTTTTCTTTATTTTCTCAGCTCTTTGACACCAGTTTAAGAAAACACCAGCACACCAGGATATCAAAAACATAAGGCACTAAGTTACCTAATGTTTATTGATTGTCCAACAGTGTTTCTTAGAAGGTAGCTTATCCTAGAGAAACTAAGAGCATGGACTGGAAAGGAAAAACACAAATTCATTAGCTTTGTGTCTAAATTCTTGGAGACAAAAGTTTTGATCACATAAAAGTGATAGAAATTATCATATACTAGTAGAACACGAGCCTACAGCATGAGGTTCCTTGTTGGCTGAGCCAAGATCATCCAATCAGTGCCTTTTTGGCTCACATTCAAGCACCAAGAAGTAAGAGAAGCAGGAAGAGTATACCTTGAGAAATTTTACAGAAGAGTACTGTTTGCAGAGTTGCTCCATGGAAAGCATCATCTGATTTGAAATCTCACTCAGGTTGTGGAAAAACAATGCAATGGCCAACCCTAGAAGCAAAGGGAACCAGAAAAAGACAGGTTAGTAAACATAAATAATCTAAGCTAAAAATGGAAATACACATCTCTCTCACATTGTTGAAAGAGCTATGGGCTGACAGAGAAAATAAAAAGACCAACAATAATTGTTCTAATAAATAAAAATGATCTAAGTTGCAGTTAACAGAAAATCCTTTACTTGGGGGTTCAATATGTTCTGGTCAAGTGATTTCTTTGAAATAGATACAAAGAATATTCCTTTACATAGAGCTTGAAAACTTCTTGGTTTAATAAATAGGTAAAAAGAAACATTATGCATTAATAGAAATGAAGCTTAATGTTTTACTATAACTAGAAACTAATTGGGTCAGGAAGTTTAAGCCTTCATATTTCTAAAGAAATCTGAAATATAAGGATTCAAAATTATGTTACTAAACCAATCTACTCAGAGCTTACAGGGGAAAAGAACAAATTATTGGAATCCTGAACTCCAGTATGTAAATAAGGAACCATTCTTGTGGTTAATAATCACTTCATTATAACTTAGATCTAACTTTAGGATCTGGATTCACAAGCTTTGAAGGACACTACTCTGCAATAGCACCAAGCATGTTGGATTTAATTATAAATGTTTACCAGGTGACATGACAATGTGCCTGAACTGGTCTTCTGTTGCGACTAGGACCAAGTTGGCATCACATTCTTTGCCCTTGATATCTTCAGCCTGCTGTGTTTTTAGTTGAACCTGAGCCTCAATTAGGCACCTTCTCACCTCCTCATCTCCCGGCATTTCATGATGCAATACCTCATAATCTTCTATTGTAGCTTCCCATCTTTTCAACTAACAGAACATTCAATCACAATATTCAGGCTCATTCCTCTTTCTAGTTTTCAATGTAATTGTGTGCATCAAAAGTTCCATGGGAATATGACTAGTCACCTTGGCATTGCAATCAGCTCTCCTTAGACGAGCTTTATTATATGAAGGGCGTAACTTTAAAGCAGTGTTGCAATCTTCAATGGCTTTCTCCCATTGACCAAGCTTCGATTTGCAAGCAGCTCGATTGCAAAGTAGAATAGCATTTTGAGTGTCATGGTTGAGGCCTTCACTATATGCAGTAAGGGCCTCCTCAAACTTGGAGGCTTTGAAGAGATCATTTCCTTTAGATCGGGCTGTTGTCATAGCCACTGCTTTCTCAGCCATAACACCTATCTCCCTGTTTCTAGGGTCAAGTTGTGCTGCCTTTTGAGCCATTGCAACTGCCTCCTCAAACCTTTGAACCAAACAAATACAAATTCGACATGTTAGGCCAGTGCCAGTAACTCTAGTAATTTATATGGAATGTAAGAACCAGAGACTAAGCTTATGATTTAAATGGGGGCAAATGTATAGACCTTCCTGCAGCCATGTTAACCTCTGCTTGTACTACAAGGATATATGAATTGCAAGTAGCACCAAAGAACTTTGTTGAAGCATCAATGTCATACTTTGGCGCGTCGATCAGTGCTTCATCTGCCTCTTCATGCCTGTGGAGCTTTAGGAGTGCATATGCTTGTGAAGCAAAGACCTTTCAAGACATAACAAGCAAGAGACTGATGTCAGATACAAAATGGGAAAAAGATAAAGAAAAACATCATTTTTCGAGATGCTATTCATCTTGGCATGATCATAAGGAAAACTGAAAAAGACGTGACTATGGTGATCCTAAGCCTCTACAGATAAGTTAAATTAGAAGGCAAGTTCAGTCAACAAAACAACTAGTATGACTGTTCAATTGTGATTGTTCAAATGATGTGCTCTATGAAAAGCAGCTAGTGTAAGGGGCCTAGACCACCATAACAACTTTTAAAAATCTGATACCAACTTGGCAAGACAAAAAAAAAAGAAAAGAAAAGAAGACAATATGTAGACCTAATAAGAGAATCATAAATTCATATTGATGTATGGAGTAAAATATGGAACGATTGAGTTTAGCAAGTGTAAAAACATGTAATGAATCTAAGGTACATGTATAATATCATGTGGCACTTGACCAATAGATTAAGAGGGAGATGAAGACCTGTGGAGCTGAATCAGCGCCAGCAGTGACTGCAGACTCTGCTTGTTCTAGCATGGTGTGCCAGTCCCACAGCATACGCGCCTCATTGCACTTGGTAAGCTGAGATTGAAGAGCCTGAGCTCGCAAAATTTCAGCAGGTTTGGCTTCAGCTTGCGATTGTTTGTAATGATATGTTGCCTTCTCAGCTTCTCCCAATCTGAAATTATTTGGAGATCCACTCAGAAAAATATAAAAGTTGATTAAGTGAATATCTCAGACAAAACTCATACAAAAGTATGAGGTGGTTGCTTTTGTTTTATGCTCGACAGAGAATTGACCAGCCAGGAAACATGGAGTGGATGTCAGACATTAAATCAAATATGTCGGGAATATTTCCAGAGTTTTTTATCCAAGAAATGGATCGAGCAGGGAGGGTATTTCTTTGAAATCATCAGCTATCAATCCAATCAACATAACGATCGGACTAAAACAGAGTGGCTGTATGAGAAAAACCATGCATCGTGTCTCTTGGTTATAAGAACTACACCTATTTCCAACAAAGAAGAAAAAAAGCTTGTGGTCCTATGTACAAATGCCTCAGAAAGCTAAAATTTTATGGACAATTGCCAGCATTCCTTTCAGGAATCCAGCATCTAGCTATCCAGTTTGCAAAAAGTTAAGGATCATAAACAAACTAGTATTAGTTAGGGAAAACATGGTGGGCAAATGGATCGCTTGAATATATCTACTATTCTTCATGCGTCCTGCTTCTCTTACCTTAGATACAGAGTAGCCAATCGATGGTGCGCTCTGCGATACGAGGGATCGATCCTAACCGCTTCACTGCATTCATCTACCGCCTCAAGAAGCTTGCCCAGACCCATGAGAGCTGCGGCCTTGTTGCCGTGGTAGGACGCTTGTCCGGTCCCATCTTGATCGCCTCATCGTACAGCGCCACCGCCTCGGCGTACCTCCCTTTATTATACTCCTCGTTCCCCATTTCCTTCAACTCCTCCGCATCCCTCCTCTTCGGAGAAGCCAGGCGCGGCACCAGAGAATGCTGTGCATTGCCGCGCGACGTCGGTGGAGGGGCAAAGACGGTGGCAGCATTCCCCTTCCCTTGGATGTTCCCAAGTCCCTGCAAACCATGACGTTGCTCGACGAGGCGCGCACGAGGCTGCTGCTCCCCTTGGAACGCTGGTGGTCCTGGATCATGATGTCGAGCTCCGTCGATATGCTGTTGTCGCGCATAAGCGTGGGCTTTGTGGGTTCGGGTGGTCTTGGCCTTCTGGCGGCCGGCACCCTGGAAGCATACATTGGGGTGGTGGTGGTGGCGGGTTTGGGTCTTGGATTCATGGGCTGGTTGGCGGGCATGAGGACCAAGGCCTCGGCAGGCTTGGCGTTGGGAACGGATGTGCTGGGATTGATTTTGGGAGGGTCGGCGACCTCCGGAGGAGGACGTGGCGGAGGGCTGGCTCTGCCGCCGTCGACGCCGCTGCGGCTGGCGCCGCGGCGAAGGATGTTGGCCAGCAGGCCGCAACGGAAGGGTTTCTTCTCCTCGTCCTCCATTTCCCCCATGCGGTTGCTACTGTTACGAGGAGAGGATTCGAATTAGCCTGCTAGATTGGCGTTCTTAGCGTCATTCGTCGGCTCTGTGAGTTTTTCTTGTGGTATGGTTTGATTACATGCATGCATGCATGCATGCAAGAGAGATACAAAAAGGAAGAGAAACGTGGGATCGTTGGATCTCACGCACAAGCTACAGGAGAGGCCATCGGGAAGACTCGGATCTCCTCTTCCCTCCCATGTTTCGTTTCTTTTTGTTTTAAATTCTCTGAAATTTTGTCTAGAGATGGACAATGGAAAGAGAAAACGGAGGAGAAGAAGGTGAAGATGGAAGGAAAGAGTGATACTAATCGAAACAAAAACTACTCAAGAAATAAAAGAAGGAAAAGAGAGGAAGACAAAAAAATAAAAAAAAATAAAACACGATAAGATCAACATAATTTTCTGTTCTTTTTCTGATGCACTTGGTACAATATTGCTGCAAAATTTTATCGCCGTTGTTGTGTTATTTGGGGGTCGCAAGATCCGGGGCTCAAAGAAATGCGGTTCTCTATCCTAAGAGAAAAACGGGGGATTAGCTGGCTTCGCATTGCCCCTCCCACGTTCTCTCCTCTAAATATATATATAATTCCAGCGAAACGGAACACGCCCCCTCTTCCATTTTTCTCCCTGAGTGTTTGCATCCTTGAGCACCATAGGAGTCAAAGGCGAGCGGCCACACATGTGGCTGGAGGATGCCTGGACCATTGGATAAAACAAGCTTCAGTAACTCTGAAAATTTACTCAGAGATCGTTCAGGTACGTTGCATAAAACAAGCTTAAGTAACTCTGACTTTTCTTCTTTTGCATCTCATCTTCAATACTGCTGTTCTGTTGGCTTAGAAGAATTAAAAAATTTTTAGGACTTTCTGTGGGCTTCTATGCAGAATGATCATATATTCATCTTCTAGTTTGGAACAGTGTTTGTTTGCCTATTCATGCAGGTGGCCTCGGTATTCAGTCTCTATCGATACGGAGACAAGCCCTGCTTGCCCACCACGCTTCTCGATTTCTACTTGACCCATTATTTCTGAAGCTCATTCATGCGGGCTAGATATAGTAATTGAAACCCCGCTATGGACTTTCAGACCTCCCATGTGCACTCTCCCTTTTGGAAGGAGGTTTGTCGTCGTGCTCCGATTATCATGTCCAACACTTCATGGATGATAGGAGATGGCTCTTCGGTTGCTGTTCTCCATGACAGGTGGATTGCTGACCTTCCCCTCTATCATTGGCCTACTTTCACTAGTATTGATATCCCTAGCAGTATGAGGGTGAAGGATCTGATCTCCCAAGATTCCTCCGGATGGCACTTCTCTACAGTTACCCAGCTCTTTGGTGAGGAGCTTGCTCATCGGATCCTTGCTATTCCGATTATTCAGGGGAATGTTGTTGATATCAGACTATGACGTCGATCCTGTATGCCTTGGGCTCCCTCCAGGGATTTATTGAGTATTTATAGACCTCCTTCGCAGCATTTGGTGGAAGCTAAATGGGTGTGGAAACTCCCTATTCATCCCAAGATTCAGCTTTTTGTTTGGAAGCTTTTGTGGGACTTCATTCTGACCTGCTCTAACATCTATGGTAGGAGCCTTCACATCCAGACTATCTGCCCTCTATGTGGTCAGGAGGATGAAACTACTGACCATGTTATATTTACTTGCCCCAGAGTCAGGCTGATCTGGCAGAGTATGGGCTATGACTATAGTCTTGATTCGATGGGCTCTCTGTGATCCAGATTCTTGCATATTCTTCGACAAGGTTGACAGCAGCAGATTGGTCTTTGGGCAGCGACTACTTATCATATCTGGCTATCTCGGAATCTCCTCATCTTCACTAATGAATAGAGGTGGGCACTGGGCCGTGCCGCCCATGGCACGGCACGGCCCATCAGGGCCGTGCCAGGCACAGCCTGGTTTACCGGGCCGTGTCGGGCCCAGAAATTTTTTCTGTTGGCCCAGCACGGCATGACCCATGACGGGCCTAGGCCGGCCCGTCGTGCCGTGCCGGCACGGCCCACCTGGGCCGTGCCAGGCACTGCCCAAGTGGGCCTGAGCCGTGTCGGCCCAGGTGGGCCATGCCAGGTACGACCCACCTGGAGCTTGGCCCGTGCACAGCTCAAATAAAAAATTTATAAAAAATATAATTTTTTTGATAAATTAAAAAATTATTAGGAATAAAAAAATTTTATTAATATAAAGCCACCATAATGGTAGGGGGTTTGGCATAGACCCCTACCAGTTTATTAATTTAAAATTAAAATGTTACATAAGGAAGGGGGCTAGGCCTGACCTCTAGAACATAATACAATAAGTAAGAAGAAAAAAATAGAAAGATCGCAACCGTCGGATCATCGCCGATCGGATGGATCACAACCGTCAGATCGATCATTGCCGATCGGAATCATGGCTTGGATCGATCGCAACTGTCAGATCATCTCCAATGGGATAGATCACAACGTTAGATCGATCATCCCCGATCAGGATCATGGCTTGGATCGATCGCAACCATCGGATCGTCTCCGATCGGATCGATCGCAACGGTTCAATCGATCATCACCAATCGGGATCATGGCTTGGATTGATCGCAACCGTCGGATCGATCATCGCCGATCCAGATCATGGCTTGGATCGATCACAACCATCGGATCGATCATCGCCGATCGGGATCATGGCTTGGATCGATCGAAGACGTTGGATCGTCTCCGATCAGATTGATCACAATGGTCCGATCGATCATCGCCGATCGGGATCATAGCTTGGATCGATCGCAATCGTTGGATCGTCTCCGATTGGATATATCGCAACCGTTCGATCGATAATAGCATATCAGGATCATGGCATGGATCGATCGCAACCGTCGGATCAATCATCGCCGATCGAGATCATGGCTTGGATCGATCGCAACCGTCGGATCATCGCCGATCGAATGGATCGCAACCATCGGATCGATCATCACCGATCAGGATCATGGCATAGATCGATCGCAACCATCGGATCATCTCCGATCGGATCGATCGCAACCGTCGGATCGATCATCCCTGATTGGGATCATGGCTTGGATTGATCGCAACTGTCGAATCATCTTCGATCGGATTGATCGCAACGATCTGATCGATCATCATCGATCGAGATCATGACTTGGATCGATCGCAACCGTCGAATCATCTCCGATCGGATTGATCGCAACAGTCCGATCGATCATTGCCGATCGGGATCATGGCTTGGATCGGTCGCAAACATCGGATCGTCTCAGATCAGATGGATCGCAACTGTTGGATTGATCATCGCCGATCGGGATCATGGCTTGGATCGATCGCAACCATCAGATCGTCTCCGATCGGATTGATCGCAACCGTCAGATTGATCATCGTCGATTGAGATCATGGCTTGGATCGATCCAGATGTCGGATCGTCTCCGATCGGATGGATCGCAACCGTCGGATTGATCATCGCCGATCGAGATCATGGCTTGGATCGATCGCAGACGTCAGATCATCTCCGATCAGATGTATCGCAACCATCGGATTGATCATCGCCGATCATGATCATGGCTTGGATCGATCGCAGACATCAGATCGTCTCGATCGGATTGATCGCAACAGTCCGATCGATCATTATCGATTGGGATCATGGCTTGGATCGATCGCAACCATCAGATCGTCTCCGATCGGATGGATCGCAGCTGTTGGATTGATCATTACCAATCGGGATCATGGCTTGGATCGATTGCACCGTCGGATCGTCTCTGATTGGATGGATCACAACCGTCGGATCGATCATCGCCGATCGGGAACATGGCTTGGATTGATCACAACCGTTGGATCATCGCCGATCGAATGGATCACAACCATTGGATCAATCATCGCCGATCGGGATCATGGCATGGATCGATTGCAACCATCGAACCGTCTCCGATCGGATCGATCGCAACCGTCGGATCGATTATCGCCGAATGGGATCATGGCTTGGATCGATCGCAACCGTCGGATCGTCTCTGATCGGATTGATCGCAATGGTCCGATCAATCATCGCCGATCGGGATCATAGCTTGGATCGATCGCAACCGTTGGATCATCGCCGATGGGATAGATTGCAACTGTCGGATCGATCATCCCCGATCGGGATCATGGCTTGGATCGATCGCAACCGTCGGGTCATCTCCGATCGGATTGATTGCAACGATCCAATCGATCATCGTCGATCGGGATCATGGCTTGGATCGATCGCAATTATCGGATCATCGCCGATCGGATGGATCGTAACTGTCGGATCGATCATCCCCGATCGGAATAATGGCTAGGATCGATCGCAACCGTCGGGTCGTCTCCGATCGAATTGATCGCAACAGTCCGATCGATCATCGCCGATCGGGATTATGACTTAGATCGATCGCAACAATCGGATCATCGCCGATCGGATGGATCGCAACCATCGAATCGATCATTGCCGATCAGGATTATGGCATGGATCGATCGCAACCGTCGGATCATCTCTGATCAGATCGATCGCAATCGTCGGATCCATCATCGCCGATCAGGATCATGGCTTGGATCAGCTGGCTGGTTCCTAGGCGCATAGTGTGCTCCTGGCACCAGCCGTGCCATGGCACGACCCACAAAATGGCCCAGCAGGGCCGTTTTGGCACGGCCCAGCAACGACCCTGCTGGGCCGTGCCAGGCACGGCCCGTGGCCCATTTCTTGATGGGTCACGGGCCGTGCCGAATTTGAATTTTTTAGTGGGCCGTGCCTGGCACGACCCATTTATTAATGGGCCGTGCCAGGCACGGCACGGTAATTTTTCTGGCACGATGGGCCTGGGCTGTGCCTGGCACGGCACGGCCCAGTGCCCATGCCTACTAATGAACCCACTTCTTCTTTCAGTATTATTCGGAAAGCCAAGTTATTATCGGCTGATTTCTCTCGTCATCATAGTACTCCTTTGGTTGGCAGCCCTGGTCACTGGGGATCCCCTGCTGCTACGGCAGCGGACCGGCATACGGTCTTCATCTCTTGGGAACCCCCTCCAGGGTTTGTTAAACTCAACTTTGACGGATGTGTCCGTGGGAGGCTTGCTGGCTCGGCTTTTGTCATAAGAAGGCCTGGAGGAGATCTGTTGGCGGCTGGAGGTTTCGGTAGTCTTGATTCCTCGGTTCCCCTGGCTGAGCTCTATGCAGCATGAGCCGGTGTTCTATATGCTATTAGGATCCTGCATGTTCTGAATCTGACTATTGACGGAGATTCTCTTTCAGTTATCCATTAGATTCAGAAGGATAGCTGTGGTCAAGCCCCTGTCAATTCCCTGCTCCTTGACATTTGGGCTATTTTGCGGGATGCTATCAGTGTCCAGATTCGACATATATATCGAGAAGCCAATGCTGCGGCAGACTGGGTAGTGGCGGTGGTTGCCCATCATGCTGGCTATAGGGTTTGGGTTCAGGGTGATCCCTATCCTGCTGTTTTTAATCAAATATTGTATTCCGATATATCTGGGCTGACTCGCACTTGAGTTGTGTGATCGCCCGTTTGTACAAAAAAAACTATGAAAATTTACTCAGAGATCATTCAGGTACCTTGCACCAACCATTTTATTTAATATCACACCGCATGGTGTCAATTTAAAAGAAGCAATGGCAATAAGGAAAAGACTTGCTATGGTACAGCAAGCCTGCATCAATTATACGGATTAGTTGTTCATATATCTCAGTGTGCATAGCTTAATAGATCTTATCATGCATCGTATGCATATCAGCATGCATAGGCGACCGATGCGCACTTACTACATCGAAAGATAATGCAGCAAGACTTTTCGATGACAATAAATCATGTTAGGTAGGTGGCTTTTTGGTGTTGGGCCTGATGTGGTGCTACTAAGGCCCAAGTTGTGCTAACTTGTATTGGGTTGGATGTGGGTCTAAGGATTGAGATTAAATCAAATCATGGATGTACACGGGCTTAGGGTTATTTTAATCTCATTAGATTAGTCCATAGAAGTTTTTGTTGAGTATAAACCAAGTGTTATTTTAATCTTATTGGGTTAGTCCATATGAGTTTTTGTTGAGTATAGACCAAGTCCATTTGGTCAACTATTTAAACCATAGATTCTAGAGTTTGATACTCTCAGTCGTCCTGTTCTTGGATGCGCCGGAGGGATTCGTGTGGAGAGAACGCACGGAGCATTCTCTTAAAATCCAGCAAAGCTTCCCAGGCCTCTCGCGTGAAGGGTGAGCGAATGCGTAAAGGGGGCAATGATGGTTTGAACCCGTGACTAGGGGGTCAAAGGGCAGGCACCTTACCACTGCACTATTCTAATCATTGGCAAGAAGGATGAAAGCTTAAGATATTTCTTCAGCGACTAGATCCCACTGTTCAACTTCAAGAGTTGGTATTAGAGCAGATGGATATGAAGACAACATTCCTCTATGGTCACTTGAAGGAGAACATCTATATGGATCAACCATCAGGGTTCAGAGAACCAGGGTCAGATGGAAAGGTCTGTTTGCTGAATAATTTTTTGTACGGACTGAAGCAGTCGCTGAGGTAGTGGTACAAGAGATTTAACACTTATGTCAGGAGCATTGACCTTTCTAGGTATGAGTCTGATTCTTGTGTGTATGTTAAATCTCTGGATGATGATTTTAGGATGTATTTACTCTTGTATGTAGATGACATGCTAATAGCATGCAAAAGTAAGAAGGTTGTACAGGAACTAAAGGCAGCTTTGTCTTGAGAGTTTGAGAGAAAGAATTTGGGGCCTGCCAAAAAGATCCTAGGGATGGAGATCACTAGAGATAGACACAAGGGTGTTCTACATTTGTCTTAGGGTGGCTACATCAAGAAGGTTTTAGAGCAAATTGGGATAAAGGATGCCAAACCGGCGGTACTACCCTTGGCGGCACACTTTTCCCTGTCGCAAATCATGTCGCCACATACTGAGGTGAAGGCTTAGGAGATGAAGAAGGTATCGTATGCTTCTGGTGTTGGTAGCCTTATGTATGCCATAATATGTTGCAGGCCAGACATAGCCCATACAATGAGTCAGGTGAGCAGGTTCATGGTGCAGCCAGGTTAGGGAGCACTGGCGAGCACTGAAGGGGATCTTCAAGTACTTGGTGGGAACAGTTAGAGTTGGCATTTGCTATGGACAGCAGGGAGGTGCTAAGGGATCCAACTTGTCCAAGGAGGCTTATGGGCAATTAAATGGGTATGTGGATGACTTTGGTGGAGATGTGGACACTAGGAGATCCACAACAGGCTTTGTGTTCAGCTTGTTTGATGGTATAGTCTCATGGAGATCTTGTTTGCGGTCCATTATGGCCTTAATTGTCTACCATGGAGGTAAAATACATAGGCATTACAAAAGCAACGAAGGAAGCCCTATGGCTGAAGGGCTTGATGCTAGAGATGAGCCTTGCTCAGAAGGTCGTCAGGGTGCATAGTGACAACTAGAGTGCTATGATGCTTGCGCAAAATATAGTATATCATATCAGGATGAAGCACACTAATATCAGATATCATGGGATTAGAGAGCTATTGGAAGAAGGTGAGGTGGAACTGGTAAAGGTACACACCAAGAAGAACTCATCAAATGCACTGACCAAGGTTCTTCCATTGGATAACTTTCATAAATGTACTTTGTTGATGCAGCTGATGGACATAATGGATGTTGTGAAAAATTTTATAATAATTTTAACAGCTTGTATTCCTAGGATCAGACTGATTTCTTAGGATCAGGCTGATCTAATTAGAATATTCTAAGATTAGGCTGATTTCCTAGGATCGGGCTGATCTTGTAAGACCAGGATGTTTCCTAAATCAGGCTGATCTAACTAGAATATTCCATAAATCATGTGATCTACCTAATTAGAATATTTCATAAATCATGGGATCAGTCTAGTCAGTTTCTTTTTTTTCTTAGTAGCAAGGTTTTGTATATAATTAGCCTTTTGTGCATTACACAAAATAGAGTAAGAAAAATTTATTCTTCAATTTCTAACATGGTATCAAAGCCCTAGGGTTTCATACCTTTGGGATTTTTTTTGGCTTTCTTGCCACGTTTCTCTCTGCTCTTTCTCGGCCTTCATTGTTGACTTATTGTTAGCCTTCATTGTCAATATTCCTTTTTCTTCATCTTGTTGCACCAACCTTATAGTTGGTATTTTTCATAGACTGCGATGTCTGAGATTGCTGAAAAAATAAACTCTCTACTTCAAGTCGAGAATGGGGTCAGTCGAGTGATCAAAAAATTCAGTAGCAAACTTATCAAGCTTATCAAATAGGAGGACAAACAAGAAACAATGGCCAAACTCATGTTGCTGCGACTCAACAAAATTAAGTAGCACTACAGGAGCTGATTGCTCTTAACCAAGAAGAGGTCAAAAGGTTAAGATCCCTTACTAGCAATCTTTACAAACCTTCAAGTACTTATTTATTGGCCTATTTAGGTGAGTTTTCTTTCTCTATTGGATTAAATGCCTCGGATAGAACCTTTGCCGACTCTTGGGTTTTAGACTAAGGAGCTACCGACCATATGACCCGCTCATCAAATATTTTTTTCACATATTTCCCATGCCCAAGCAATAGAAAAATAGCCATAGTTGATGGTTTCTTGACCACTGTAGCAGGTGTAAGAGATGTTAGAATAAGTCCATCACTTATCCTAAAAAATGTTCTTCACGTTTCCAAATTATCTGCTAACCTTGCATCTGTTCAAAAATTCACTTGGGATTTATGTTGTAATGTGATTTTTCATTATAGTCATTGTATATTTCAAGACGAGGATTCGGGAAAGATGATTGGACTTGCTAGAGAATGTGATGGCCTTTACTATCTTGAAGCACCAAAAGCCAATTAAGCACCACCAAGAGCAAGCATCTCATCCCTTTGTTTTTGAGAGTTTTTTATCCAATAAAGAAAATATTTGGCTATACCATCGCTGACTTGGACATTCATCATTTAGGACCATTAAAATTCTGTTTCCTTCTTTGTTTAAAGGTTTAGATGTCAAGAATTTTCATTGTGAAGTTTGTACACTTGCTAAACACAAATGAGTATCATTTCCAATTAGTAATAAAAGAAGTTCTACTCCTTTTTACCTTGTTCACAGTGACATTTAGGGTTCATCTACTATTCCTAATATTTTTGGAGCGCGATGGTTTGTGTCGTTTATTGATGATTGTACTCATGTTACTTGGATTTTCTTGCTTAAAAACAAGTTTGATGTCAGTACCATTCTTCCAAACTTTTACTTCATGATTAAAAATTAATTTGAGGTCAATATCAAAAGATTTTGGTTAGATAATTCTAGGGACTATTTAATCAAGTTTACTTCATATTTTCAGAAGGAAGGAATAGTATATGAGTCATTTTGTGTCAATACCCCACAATAAAATGGAGTTGCAGAAAAAAAATAGCCACATTCTTGAGTCAACTTGAGCCTTCATGTTCCAAAAGAATATACCAAAATTTTTCGGAGGAAAGCAGTTCTTACAGCTATACATCTTATAAACCGATTGCCTTCTAAAGTCTTGAGTTTCAAAAGTCCAATGGAAATGCTTTCAACATTTTATCCTAACTTAAAAACCACAAATAACCTTGTTCCTATGATATTTGGATGCATGGCATTTGTCTATATTCATAGTCAAAATAGGAGGAAACTTGATCCAAGGGCATTGGAATGTGTCTTTATGGGTTATTCTTCAACTCAAAAGGGGTATAAGTGTTACCATCCTTCATCAATAAAATTCTATGTTTTAGCAGATGTTACCTTCAATGAACGAGAGTCCTATTACACTGTTCCTTATCTTCAGGAGGAGAAATCTGTAATGGAAGATAAGGACTTTTTTCCTCTTGAGCTACCATCATCATCTTCATTCCTTCCTCAAATTTAAGTTCTCGACCTGCTTTGTGTCCTTTCCCTGTATCCTCAAGTCTATGTCCCATGCCCGATTCGATGTCTATGCCCATGTCTGTATTAGAAAATTCTTTAGAAAGATCCCATGTATCCTCAAGTCCATGTCCCATGCCCGATCTAACTTTGCTCTTGAGGATGAGAGATATGGGCAAGGTGTATTCAAGGAAGGAGACGGCTATCCCTAAATTTGTACAGATCCAAGAATCCAATCCGAATTCAATGAATGAAATAACAATTTCTGAACCTACATTACAAACTGAGATTGAGCCTTATGAAATTGATGACGATTTAAATATTCCCATTGCAATTAGGAAGAAAACTAGAGAGTGCACAAAATGACCTTTATATTCTCTCTCAAATTTTATGTCTTTCAAGAATTTTTTATCATATCATAGAACCTTTCTTGTTAGCCTAAACACCATTGCTATACCTACCACCGTGTCTGAGGCTTTATCCAATGAGAAATAGAAACATGATATGAATATGGAAATGGAGGCATTGGAGAAAAATAAGACTTGGGAACTAGTAAAGTTGCTTATAGAAAAAAAAAACTGTGGGGTGTAAATGGGTTTATATAGTGAAGTATAGAGCAGATGGATCACTAAAGAGATATAAAGCAAGATTGATGGCCAAGGGATATACACAAACCTATGGGTGGATTATCTAGAGACTTTTGCTCTAGTTGCAAAGGTGAACACTGTCAGAATATTGTTGTCTTTAGTAGCTAATTATAGTTGGGATTTGCAGCAGTTTGATGTTAAGAATACATTTTTGCATGGAAACTAGAGGAAGAAATTTATATGAAAATTCTACTAGGTTAAGGAAAAGACTTGGCAGCTCATATAGTGTGTAAGTTGAAGAAAGCTTTGTATGGATTCAAACAGTCTCCACGGGCATAGTTTGGAAGATTTGCAAGAGTTATGATAGCCATAGGATACAGGCAGAGTTAAAGGGACCATACATTGTTCATTAAGCACTCACCTTCAGGGGAGTTATAGCTCTCTTAGTGTATGTTGATGATATAATAGTGACTGGAGATGATGATGAGGAGAAACGGTTCTAAAGTCAATGTTTGGCTAAGGAGTTTGAGATTAAGGCATTAGGGAGGCTGAAATATTTTCTTGAAATTAAGGTAGCTCATTTGAGGTAGGGTATATTTATCTCTCAACGAAAGTATGTTACAGATCTTCTCAAGAAAATAGGCAAAACATCATGCAAACTGACAAGTACTCTAATAGATCCTAATCATAGACTTGGACTAGCAGAAGAAGATTATGTAGTAAATAAAGAGATGTACCAATGTCTGATAGAAAAACTTATTTATATGTCTCATACATGACCAGATATAGCTTATGCAGTAAGTATAATTAGCCAATTTATGCATGGTCCAAAGGATATCCATTTGTGAGCAGCTTACAGGGTGTTACAATATCTCAAAGAAACACTAGAAAAAGGTATTATGTTTAAAAAGAATGGAGGTTTAGTACTTGAGGCATATACAGATGCAGACTATGCTGGGTCAATTGTAGATAGAAGATCAACTTCATGTTATTGTAATTTTCTTGGTGGGAATCTCATGATGTGGAGGAGTAAGAAGCAAAGTGTGGTAGCACGATCAAGTGCAAAGGCAAAATTTTGAGCAATGGATCAAGGAGTATGTGAGCTACATTGGTTAAAGATCATTTTAGAAGACTTGAAAATCAAATGAGATGGTCCAATGAGACTTTATTGTGACAACAAGTCAATAATCAACATAGCACACAATCCAGTATAATATGATCAAATGAAACACATTGAGGTGGATAGACACTTCATCAAAGAGAAGTTGGAGTGTGGATTGATCGTACACCTTATGTTTCCTCACATAACCAACTTGCATATGTGCTTACTAAGGGTTTAAGTAGTTCAAGGTTTCAAAATGTAGTTTCCAAGCTGGGAATAGAAAATATCTATTCATCAGCTTAAGGAGGAGTGTAAAAAATTTTGTAACAATTTTTAATAGCTTGTATTCTTAGGATCAGACTGATTTCCTAGGATCAGGCCGATCTAATTAGAATATTCTAGGATTAGGCTGATTTCCTAGGATCGGGCTGATCTTGTAAGATTAGGTTGATTTTCTAAAATCAGGCTGATCTAATTAGAATATTTCATAAATCATGAGATCTACCTAATTAGAATATTTCATAAATCATGGGATCTACCTAATTAGAATATTCCATAAATCATGGGATTAGCCTAGTCAGTTTCTTTTTTTCTTAGTAGCTAGGTTTTGTATATAACTAACCTTTTGCGCATTACACAAAACAAAGTGAGAAAAAATTATTCTTTAATTTTTGACAGATGTGCTAAGGCCTTAAAGAATCAAGATAGAGATTATTGAGCCTGGTGTGGTGCTACCAAGGCCCAGGTTGGGCTAACTTATATTGAGCTGGGTGTGGGTTCAAGGGTTGAGATTAAATCAAGTCACGGATACATGGGCTTGGGTAATCTCATTGAGTTAGTTCATGGGAGTTTTTGTTGAGTTTGGGTCAAGCTCATTTGGTCAACTATTTAAACCCTGATTTTTAGGATTTGATGAATAAGGAACATATTTTTTTCTTGCAATCTTCTCTCGTCACGGAGCTACAGCCCTATCTCTTCTTCCTTCCTTCTCCCTACTCTCTCCATCATCCTATTCTCGACCACGCTGAAGGGATTCGTGATCCAGCGAGGAGAGGCTAACATGCGGCTTCGTTAATCTGCAAGGAGTGAGGTGATTGCATGGCCATCCTCCCAAGAACTGCGAGAGACCTCCTCCTAGGCTTCTTGCGTGAAGGGATCCAACGAAAGAAGAAAAAAAAATCAAGAAAAGGGGGCAAGAGTCAAAGGGCGGGCACCTTACCACTGCACTATTTTGATCATTAGCAAGAAGGGTAAAAGCTCAGGATATTTCTTCAACAACTAAATTTCACTGTTCAACTTCAACACTTAGGTGACTCTTTTGTGTTACTCAAGCACTATCCCAAAAAAAAAAAAAAAAAAAACTCATCTCCTACATTAGAATCCAAGTGCTAATCAATGAACTATCCATAGTTTGATTGAAAGATTAGATGCTTAGAATCGGCATGTGAAGTATACTACTATACATAACCAGTTGCAACCAGTTAATCAATATGCTTGAACTGGCCGAGGAGATCTATGAATGGTAGGCAAGGTGTGCAAGTACTTTATAAAGAAATTTAAATCTAAAGTAAAGAATCAAATCTTCATCTATTAGTTAATTTTGCAATGATAGGGGCATTATCATCATTACCTTAAATAATGCCAATACTAATCTAAGTTTAGCCAACAATTATGATTGGACCGTCATTTGTATTGCACTAAGAAAAGAAAAGTTCATTTTAAAAATATAAAGAGTCTTGTTATAAGGAATCAAATTCAGTGCCTTGCTCTACCAAGTCCACTTATCCCATCAACTTGACACACCATGACAACTTGGTTCTATTAATTAAATCATGCTTAATTCATGCTCAAATTCGGTTCCCTGCTCCATCAAATCTACTTGCCGCAAAAACTCGACCACCATCACTTATCAGAGCTGTCAATTTCAATGCTTTTATAACTTTGAGAGGAGCCACTAATTCTGACCCTTCTACCATTGGAGTCAAATTAAGAAAAGCTCCTGATATACAAGTCAAAACCCAATTTAACTTAAAAATTCGAGTTGCCAAATTTTAGGCCTGATCTATCTCCCACTAATTATTTAATGTAAGACTAAGCATTGATCCTTAACATGCTTTGGATTTATATCCCAAAACCAGGATTAAATCATGCATGTCTTCACTCTCATTCTTCTCAGACCAACCGAGCCAACTCAAAATAAGAGTGGCAAATATTACAACGCAAATTTACAAGCTTATGTGCTGGCTTACAAAAATATAGCATTCATTCAAACATCATTAGATTATAAAGCAATGTTTAGGTTATTTATATTCCACATTCCACCGAACAAATCATTGGCTCCTCTCTACGTATCTAATTAACATGGTCATTAATGATTGCACATGTCTAATTATTGATGGAAGCCATTATAAAATAATATGTGTAGAGAGAGAATCTCTCGATGTAGTTTGGAGCTCCTCTCCCAAAGTGACCACTGAGTAGGCGTTGAGTGAAGAGGTGAGGAAAGAGAGGAGGTGCATGCATGATGAGAGCCATGTGTCCAAAGGAATCCAATCGTAAGCAACCTTCGTCTCTTTCCCACCATCTCTATGCTCCGTTCAGTACTGATGATCGATTCCTCCATGTGCTCCCCAGTGAACGTTCCTTGACCTTGTTTCCCTTCCCCTTTTGCCACTACATTCCCATATAAAACCACCAATAGTCTAATATTTCTACGACTCCCATTCCCATAATCCCATCTTAGAGACACTGAAGAGCCTCCATTGGCATGGCTTTCCAATGTATTATTCAGAGGTCCCAAGGCCACTATCGGAGGCTGCGGAATGAGACTGACAAGACCGCGAGTTCTAGAAGGCGATGGCTGCGGAAGGTGAAGGGCAAGGCGATATCCTTCCGGATATCGCGCTGGAAGAGATTGAGATGGATGAGGTTCATCGTGGCGCCAAGAAGGGTTGCAGAATTATATGCTGAGGTTGCGAAAACAATAAGCACGGATGCAGTACTCCATCCTACCATCGTCTTCTCTTTCCAGTGGGGACTGCCGGTGCTCTCGCATCCTTCGATTGGCTTTAGAAAGAGGGCAGTCTCTCTGCATGGAAATCTCTCTTCCTCATAAGGTTCATCTCTCTTTTATAAACTATAAACTTCAGCAAGATGAATCAATACTTTATTTGTTTACATAAACTTAAGAAGGTAGTGTTTGATAGAAAAAATATTATTCATAGATAATATATGAGATAGAGTTTATCCCCTGGTTATCCCTAGGGATATTCTTCGGCTATCCCATTGATCATATCAAATGCAAAAAGGTAAATCCATAGGATAATTTTTTTTTACTCTTATTATTTGGAGGGATAACCAGCTATTCCTGCATTTTCTAGGGAATAAATTGAGGGAATAACCCATGGTTAATCATGGTTAACTATGGATTATTCATCTGATTAACTTTATTCCCAACTATCCTTTAGGTAGTATTTGATAGCCCAAAAGCTATCCCTGGATAAATGTACAGGATAGCATTTATCCATGGGATAGCTGAGGGAATAAGCACCTTTTTAAAATTACAAGTCTGCCATCAAGGGATAACTTTAGTTGTTCCTGGGTTCCATAGGGAATAAGTTCAGTGGATAACCCATGGTTAAACATGGGTTATCCCTTCTGGTTAAATTTTTTCAGACCTATCCCCTCTAGCTATAGCATTTGGAAATAAGGGGGATATCTTCTGGATATCCTCCCTTATCCTCATATCAAACACTGCCTTATAGTTATGGCTTTTGAAAATAAGAGTAAATATTCATGAGATATCTCCTTTTATTTTCTATTTCAAACACTACCTAAAGCTCATCGAACTTTAGGTGAGTTCTCGCATTAACACAAACTTATTGTGCCAGATTTCAGCTACTGGTTTTGCCTTGCGAGTTGGGACTAAGAAGGCAATGGAGAGAAGAAATCCGAGCCGCGTACAATCATCCAGTAGAGATCAGTTTGGAGGAGGTGGAGATGTCGTGAATATTTGAAATTCACCAGATTCGGAAACAGAAACAGAGATGGACCTTCGTCTTAGAATCCATCCCCAAAATCTGATTGTTGTATCCAAATATAAATTTTCTTTCTGTCGTTATTAAATATACGTTTTCCAAAAATTGATCTTTTATTGTGGGATAAATGATGTGTATATATTAACTTCATATTATATTATATTTGATTATATATACAAGGCACATGTAATTATGTAAAGTTGAATCTTTTATTGTGCTTTAAATGTTATAAGGTTTATACTTTTAAATTTAAGCCTTCCAATGCATTTTAAATATCCATGCGTTTGTCATAGATTTTTGAACTTTAATTTTTTTATAAAAATATAATTGAATCCAAGGTTGACGGTTGATATGGAAAAACAATCAAGAATTTCCAACGATAGAGGGAGAATTGCAAGGGTATGCATGGGGCGGGAAAAGAGAATATACCTTCTATTCCAAATCGATCTCATTGCCATCCTTAATCAAGACTAGTTAAAACTTTGAACAAATCTAATATGTATGATTTTTATTATTCAAGGGTTTTCTATCTCATGCTTCGTATGAAATTTGAAATAATCCTTTCGAACTGCCTGCCTATATTAGTTTATTTACAATTAGTTATATTGCTTATAACTTATTGCAATTTATTTCTTTACCATCACATCTTTCAGATTTCAATGGAGACAACGCTTCTCTTCTTCTATGCCTATTCTTTGTCCCTCTGCTGAATTATTCAAGCTCATTATCCATCTCTTGTAGCCCTTCTCTTTGATCTTAGCCATCATCCATTCTCCTCCTTTATGCTCATGCTAAGTGTAACTCTTCAAGACCACTTGCTAGTTCAATTAATTTGTAAGTGAAGCAAAACTAATGTGGCCTTAAAAACTTGAATATAAAAATTAATTGATAGCAAAGAAACTTGAGTTATAAGCACTTTAACTTTTCTTTCTTTTGGGGTATTACAATCTTCGTGCGTTATGAAGCAATGTTCTCATTACATGCTATAAACTAGTTAGAATTTACATTCTAAACCAAATCATTAATGCTACAAGGGTAGCTCCATGTCATGGCAGGACTTAACCACTATTCTATGGGTTGCCTTTTTCTCCTATCCACTTTTTGCATACCCAAATTGACTCTGATACCATTTGTAATGCCTAAGTCCATCTGCTAGTTCAATTAACTTATTAATGCATCAAAATCATATGGATAATGTGGCCTTAAAGACTCAAGTGCAAGTTAATTACACTACAATAAAATACCATTTTAACGACCCTTTTTTTTTCGACGGGGAAGCGTCGGGAATCAGCTTATAAGCAGCATTGGCAAGAAAAAATACTTTGCAGAAAAAAATACTTTAACGACGCTTATAAGCATCGGGATCCATCACCCAGTTCTTTTAGCCCGTCCGACCGCCCAGATTTCTTCCCCGATCTTCTTCCCCGCCCAAAACTTCTCACATCCCCCCCCCTGCCCAAAACTTCTCACATCTCCCCCCCCCTCACCCCACCCGCAGATCTTCTTCCCACCTCCCGCCAGATCCTCCCGCCCCCACAACAATCTTCAATCTTCTTCCCACTGCCTCTGCCCATATCTCTCTGCCCCCCCCCCCCCCCCCCACCCCAACCACAATCTCCCGCCCAGATCTTCTTCCCACCTCCCCCCATATCCTCTTCCCCCCCCCCCCCCAAACAATATTCTTCACACCGCCTCCTCCCACCCCAATCTTCTTCCCAACACCTCCCGGTCAGATCTTCCCACCCCTACGCCCACAATCTTCTCCCGTGGGCCCCCCAACGCCAAAAATCTTCTCCCGTGCCCTAACCCATAGAGCTTCTAATCTCTTCCCTCCACCCCCTCTTCGATCTTCTCCGAGTTTGGACGCGGAACGACGGCAAGTTTCCACTGCAATGCAACCCATCATCTTTTTCTCGCTCGCTCTCTTTTCTCGCTTTACGGCCATGTGGGAGCCATTGATGGCTCATCGCCTTGGAAGCTTGCGCTCCGCTCGCATGCTTGCGCCCACCACCCCGCGTTCTCCCCCTCTGATCTCCCGGTAGATGCCCTGATCCCCCCTTCGATCTTTTTTTTTTTTTCTCTTTCATTCACTGCTTTGGTTGGTTGCTGGTTTCCATCAGCGCCTTTGAGATCTCTCTCCAATCTTGATTTTGTTGTAAGCCAAAGGATAGTTGGGGTGTCCGGTGACTTATTTCTTTTGGTAAGATTCAGATCCATGAAATTTTTTTCTTCTTTGAGTGTTTGTGTGTTTCTTTTCATGTGCATTGGATTTGAAGTTTGGATGCTATTGATCGAGCTCTGGACTGATCAAGGTGTTCTTAGATAATCGGATTCAGGTTTTGCTCTTATCCTTTTGATTTGGTATTTTTTTCTCAAAAGCTTCGGATCTCAAAAGGTTTCACTCTTATCCTTTTTCTTGCTATTCTTGGGGGGAAGAAATTGGATGGGGAGGTCACAGTGCTTTTTCTTGCTGTTCTTTGGAGGGGATGTGTGGGGGGATTGCTGTTCTTTGGGGGGGAGGGGGGGGGGTTCCGGGGGGGGGGGGGGGGGGTTAGAGCGGGAAGGGGGGGGAGGAAACTATGCCGACGCTTTAAAGCATCGGCAAGAACATTAAGTTTCCAATGCTTTAAAGCGTCGGCATGTCCCGATGCTTATGCCGACGCTTTTTTAAAGCATTGGAATTCCGTGCCTTCACTCCCTGTATTTCGACGCTTTAAAAAGCATCAAGATGATATTTTTTGACATTTTTTAGCATCAAAAAATATTATTTTTAGCATCGGGAAATGATAAATTTGTTGTAGTGTTAGTAACAGAAGAACTTCAATTATAAGAACTTTTAACTTTTCTTTTTCATTTAATATAGGACTATTTTTAGGGTATTACATTGAATTCATCCATTTGAGTCTACTTGATTTGTTTTCCCATTTAGGTTCCCTAGCAGTGCTCAGTTACTTTATTATAACCCCACTCTTATTTCTTAATTCTTCTCTAATTCCTCTAATTTATATCCTGCTCCCAGCAATCACTAGCCATAGAATGAAGAAAGAGTCTACTCTTATCAATTATAATACTATGCTTATTGGTATATTGAATTCATCTATATAATTTAAAGGGAAGTATGTTACTAAATACTAATGTTGGAGATAATGAGATGGAATTGTGTAGCTTAGCTTAGGTTGAAACTATGCCAGGTCGACTGGGGTTCTCTTCTCTAATCAGTTGGTTCATTGTTTACAAATCCAAAAAAGAAGGTTTAGGTATGCTGAATTTTAAGTATTTTGTTAGGAATTCTGAATTTTAAATATTTCAACAAATAGATCTAAATAGGTTTTGAGAATGAGATTCGCCACTGAACCATACATTCATGGATTAAACTTATTATGCAAGACTTAATTTCCTTCTAATGCTTGATAAGTTACACTTTTTCCTATATATATACATACGTACATAAATATATATATATATATAGAGAGAGAGAGAGAGAAAGAGAGATATGAACTTGGCTACATTAAAAAGTAGCCAAATTCAAGATTTGGTCACCTTTCTAACTCTTAAATCCGTATGGTCTTCGAAGCTACCCTATCTTTTTCATATTTTTTTTATTTTTGAGATTTATGAACAATGTGAATCCGAGAGTTAATTTAAAATTTTTGTCGCTATGTTTTATATATGAAATAAATATCAGTAGCGACCAAAATATCCGTCGCTATATCCGTCGCTAATTTTTCTATTATTTTTACTCATTGATCCGTCGCAAATCTAAAGCTATTTGCAACAAATATTAATCTGTCGCTAAATTTCGTCGCTATTTCATTCTTTTCTTGTAGTGTAAGGAGGTATCGGATTTAGGCTTGACTATATTCAAATGTAGCAAAGTTTAACTATATATATGTGTGTGTGTGTGTGTGTGTGTGTGTGTGTGTGTGTTTCCAAGCTTTACAATGTGAGATTACTTTAAAGGATAAATATTCAATGATTAAGACTAAATTCTATCTTTTGGTCCTTAAAATAATCGTCAAAATTTTAAGAAATGGTTTGTTCAATAATCTATCCATTAGAATCTCAAGTCATACTAAGTAAAGTTGATGTAGGAGTCAAAATCCTCCTAATATATAAATTTTAGCTTTTAATGGTTATACCCATTAGCCATGTTTGTTTTGGAGCTGCTATAAACTCCCTGGAACCTAACCCGGATTATGTGCTAGTAAATCTCATTAATATAAATAGAAGTCATGCAACTCAATTCACTACCAGAAATCAGCCTTTACCGAGGGACATTGTTGGCTCAGATGGCAACCCAAGAGGGGGGGGGGGGGGGTAAATTGTGTTCTAAAAATTTTAACTCTTTTTGAAATTAAATCGATTGATATCAAAGTATGCAAGCGAATGGAGTTAATCGAAGCTTAGCACAGGCAATTAAAGAAGAGAGAGAGAGATCAAAACACTACAAACACAAAGATTTTATAGTGGTTCGGTGTAACCAACACCTACATCCACTCCCAAACTCCACTTGGGTCCACTATAATCCTCTTGATTACAGTCGAGTTGTTTTACAAGCTCACAACTCAAACTTATTGTTTTACCCAGGATCACAACGAACCCAGCCGGTTTTTCGGGCTTACCAGCACAAAACCCAACCTCAAGCTATATCTAGCTTGACCCGAGGTATACCACCTCCACTAATTCAATCCCTCTGATTGAATTAGCAAACAAATAAAATCAATTAATGTTTACAATGACAAACAGCTCCTCAAATGAGCAAATATGCAATAAAAATAGACAAGGAATAGAAAAGCCTGTTTGAAGTGATTTGAATGTAGGCTTGGCTTCTTTTCTTCTTTTCCTCTTCTCCTTTGAAAGGTTGAATCAAGCTCAGCTCAGATTTCACCCAAGAATATGTTGTTGAGAAGATGGGAAAATAGGTTTTGGCTTCTTCTTTTCCTTCTTTGAAATCCTCCAAAATTGAACTTTGTACGCCTTGGATTTCTTTTGAACCTTTCTTTAGAAGATGGGCGAGCTCACAGAGATTTCTCTTTTTGAAATGGCTCTCTTGAATATCTCGATTTTTTGATCTTTTCCCATTTTTTGTTTCTTTCTCTGTCCTTCTTTTAAACGGTCCGTTCTCCCCTTTTTATAGATTTTCTTTAATCCGAGATTAGGTGGAAAACTAGCCGTTATTTCTGTCCTTGGATTGCTCCTACATACAAGAAAAATAGCCATTAGAAATTAGGTGAGAAATGTTACCGTTGGAGGCTGTTCTGACACTTTGAAAATCGTTCCTGTCAGGTTGGAGTCGGCTCCAACTTTTTATGTGTGGCTCCACTTTGTGTATCCAAAAATAGTAATAAAAGTTTTCGTTGAGGGGTCGGCTCCCGATAAGTTATGTGTCGGCTCCCACATCCAGGTATCGGCTCCCGAAACAAAAGGTATCGACTCTAAATATGGCCCAAATATGCTCTCTGTTCTTAGGTTAGAGTCGGCTCCACTCATTCTAGGTGTCGGCTCCCGAATCTCAGGTGTCGGCTCCCGAATTCCATGTGTCGGCTCCAGAAACTGACGCAGAAAAGCACACTTCTGTTTCTCAGGTTGGAGTCGGCTCCAGACATCCATGTGTCGACTCCCGACCATGCCGAATTTTGAGAACTATTCTGATACGCCCATGTGTCGACTCCTGACTTATAGGTGTCGACTCCAAGGTCTGAACTTTTAAAATTACAATTTGAAACTCATCTTAAAATCAATTTTGAGTGATATTTGAATTGTTAAACTTTCTTAATACCTGAAACACTCCATAAATTTGTCAGAAACAATGTGAATATACTCATGGCTTTTGTTAATCATCAAAATCAATAATTGGGTCAACAATCTCCCCCTTTTTGATGATGAAAAACATTGAGTATATGCATGATTAATTAAAGAGTTTTACGATAGGAATAAGTTATCATAGTTAAGCTCCCCTGAATGAGGTAGCTCCCCCTATGAAACTCAAAATGAAATTTTCTCTCCTTATTTTGAAATTTCATTTCTCTCCCCCTTAATTTCATTTCTCTCCCTTAAAAAATTCATGCAATAATCAACTTAATCAAATTATTTAAGTGTTCAATAATGCATATACAATATTTTTCTCCCCCTTTTTTGTTATCAACAAAAAGGTTAAGATAAGATACAATTTAGCTTAACATTCAACCACAAGTTAACTCATTGAATAAGACAATATTAATTCAAAGAAATTTCATTGCATCAAAAGATTTCACTACATAAGTTTCATTACATCAAAACATTCTACCAAAACATTACATCAAAATATTCTATTACAACAAAGTGTAAAGCAAACTAAAACTTTAAATTCCAAAACTGAAGCGTTTCTTCAGTCCTTCTAAGATCTTTTCCATTCCTTCCTTTTGAATCTTCATAAAATCATTTAAGCTCCTTTGAACCAAGTCAGCTGCATTGTTTATATTCTCTTGTAGCTCTACATTGCTTCTAGAATATGTGTCAGAATCACCAGCAATGTCCTTGATCTTATCAAAAATATTCATTAAATCACATTTTAGGGCTTCAGAAGAAGTTCCAAGAGAGGATCCAATTTGGTTCACTTTGTCTTCTAAGGAGTGGAAAGATTCTTTTAAACTCAAAAGTCTACTTTCAAAACTATTATTCATCTTCTCTTCATGTTCATCCAATAAAGTCTTCAATTGCTCTAATTGTAAATCAGAAAAACCAGAAGCACTCGGAATTGAAGCAGGCATAGGTGTCGGTGAAGGCTCTGGTCTGCTAGGCTCTGGTGAAGGATATCTCATGGATGGTCCAGCTTCTGATGGTGCTGAAGCTCCAATCTCAGCTGCCTGTCCTCTGAATGACCTTTCCTTTCCCAGTTCCCATTGACCTTAATGAACCCCATGCGATGAACAGTAGCGATGCTGTAGTAATCTGTGTCTTAGGTTCTTTTTAGGTTCATTTTCTAAGATAACTACACCCTGACTTCTGAATGCTAAGGTTAGGATCATGCCATAGGGTAAGGAAGATCTCTTCTTGCCACCAGCCTCTGCCATGTACCAAATCATCATGCCAGGAAGATTAATAGGCTGTCCAGTCAAAACTATCCATGATCACAATGTCTCGCTCCGAGACATACTCGAACCTACCAGTCTTAGGGAATAAAATTCGACTACAAATATTATGCAACAATCTAAGCTCAAGAGGCAACTGATTTGCCCTGATTTCCTCAAAATCAACAACATCTCTTCCTAACATCCTTGACAAAGCTCCTGACCTATCACTGTGAGAGTTTGCAATAGGTCCAAGAGTAGGAATCTCAAGAAGGTTCCCAAGAATTCGGAAGTGAGATGTATCTTTCCTCTTACAGTACTTACTATGCCACCATCTCCTCTTGACAAGTCTTGATAAAATTCTTTAACTAAAGCAGGATATGTAGGAATGTCTAAAGAACACACCTTTTCCCAACCAATTTCTTTTAGTTGTCGTCCAATAGCGAATCCCTCATCTTCAAAAAATCCAAAATTGACCTTTCTTCCCATTGTAATCACCCGACCGGCTAGAGTGTCAATGTGCGGTGAAGGAGGTGAGGAAGGGTCTGGAATCGCACTAGGAGTAGAGGACGAGGATGAAGAATCCGAAGATGGCGACGGTTGACGATTGGGCGCCTCCGCTTCCTCGTTGCCACCGGACCACCATAGATCGTTCCCCTTCTCTTAGGTGCCATGGAATCCTAGGGAATGATTAATTGAAGGAATCTCAAGTTTTGATAGGGTTTAGAGAGGATTTGGAGATGATTTGAGTGAGATTAGGTCGAAGAGGTGTCGACTCGGCCCTAAATAGTCGAAAAGGGTCCACTAGGTGTCGACTCCCGCAAAGTCGGGTGTCGACTCCAACTCGCTAAAATGGTTAGCGCCCGAACTGGAGTCGGCTCCGCTAAAGCGGGTGTCGGCTCCAAGAAGATTCAAAAATAGATAAGAGTTTCAGTAATCCAAACTCATCAAATAAAAATCAATAAATATGATAAAAATCCTTGGAATATGGAGAATCAATTGGTTCAACAATCTAGATGAATTTTCCTTAAAATTATGAAGAAATTTTCAAGATGTTGAATAAATCTAGATAATTGAACTTAAGAGTTTCGAGTCATTCCAACGGATCACAAATCCCTAATTCTCCTCTAAGATAACAAAATCTCTCTTCACTCAAGGTTTTGTAAATATATCGGCTAATTGTTCCTCAGTATTAACATATTCTAGACAAATGTCATTATTAGCTACATGTTCTCTAATGAATGATATCTAATTTCAATGTGCTTAGTTCTTGAATGTTGAATTGGATTTTTGTTAGGTTTATTGCACTAGTATTATCACATCTAATAGGAGTTCTATCAAGTGTTATGCCATAATCTTCAAGTTGTCGCTTAATCCAAAGGATTTGAGCACAGCAACTTCCAGCTGCAACATATTCTGCTTCAGCAGTTGATAATGCAACCGAATTTTGCTTTTTGCTAAACCAAGAGATTAAGTTACTTCCTAAAAATTGACATGCTCCACTTGTACTTTTTCTATCTAGTTTACAACCAGCATAATCAGAATCAGAATAAGCAATCAAATTTAGTGTTGAGTCTCTAGAATACCATAAACCTACATTTTTAGTTCCACTCAAGTATCTTAGTATTCTTTTTACAGCAATTAAATGTGATTCTTTAGGTTCAGATTGATATCTAGCACATAAGCAAACAGCAAACATGATATCAGGTCTACTTGCGTTAAGTAAAGTAGTGATCCGATCATACCTCTATAATATTTTTGATCAACTGGCTTACCGTCTTCATCTTTGTCTAGTTTGCATGAAGGACTCATTGGTGTTCCGAGGGGTTTAATTGATTCCATCCCAAACTTTTTGAGGATTTCTTTGTGTACTTTGTTTGGTTGATGAAGATTCCTCTCTTTCTTGTTTGATTTGGAGTCCCAGGAAGAAATTGAGTTCTCCCATCATGCTCATCTCGAATTCACCCTGCATTAACTTAGCAAATTCTTGACACAAGAGATTGTTAGTAGCACCGAATACAATATCATCAACATATATTTGTACTACTAATAAATCCTTATCTTTTCTTTTCAAAAATAGTGTTTTATCAACATTTCCTCTAGAAAAATCATTTTCGATTAGAAATTTGCTTAATCTATCATACCAAGCTCTAGGTGCTTGTTTTAAACCATAAAGTGCTTTGTGCAATTTAAAAACATGATTTGGAAATTTATGATCTTCAAAACCAGGTGGTTGTTCAACAAAAACTTCCTCATTTATAAATCCATTTAAAAATGCACTTTTAACATCCATTTGAAATAAATTGATATTCATATGACATGCAAATGCAAGTAATAATCTAATTGCTTCTAATCTAGCTACAGGTGCAAAAGTTTCATCAAAATCAATTCCTTCTTCTTGATTATATCCTTTTGCGACTAATCTAGCTTTGTTTCTAATTACTATGCCATTTTCATCTAATTTATTTCTAAATACCCATTTTGATCCTATAACTGAATGATCTTTAGGTCTATACAAGGGTCCAGACATTATTCCTAGTAAATTGATTTAATTCCTCTTGCATAGCTAACATCCAATTATTATCTTTTTCAGCTTCTTCAATAGTTTTAGGTTCAATTTGAGATACAAATGCAAGATGATTATTGATGTTTCTCATTGATGATCTAGTTCTTACTCCTTGAGATGGATCACCTATAATTAATTCCTTTGGATGACCATAGGCATATCTCCAATCTCTAGGAAGATCTACATCATTATGATTAGCATCAACAACATCAACACTAGGAGAATCATCATCTTTAGCTTCTTGTTCATGATCTGAAGATACATTTATATTCAATTTTTCAATATCTCTCTCAAGTAAATTTGTATCTTCCTCATCATCAATCTTTTCGAACTCGATGCTAAAGATTCATCAAAAACTACATGAATAGATTCTTCTACAATTAAGTTTCTCTTGTTAAACACTCTATAGGCTTTACTAGATGTTGAATATCCTAAGAATATGCCTTCATCTGATTTTGCATCAAATTTTTCAAGATTATCCTTACCATTATTATGAATGAAACATTTACAACCAAATGCATGAAAGTAACTAATGTTTGGTTTTCTATTGTTCCATAGTTCATAAGGAGTTTTCTTAAGGATTGGCCTAATTAAAGCTCTATTAAGAATGTAACATGCCGTGTTTATAGCTTCCGCCCAGAAGTACTTTGGGAGTTGGCTTTCACATAGCATGGTACGGGCCATGTCTTCTAAGGTTCTATTCTTTCTTTCTACAACTCCATTTTGTTGTGGTGTCTAGGTGCAGAGAAATTATGATGGATATCATTTTCAATGCAAAAGTTTTAAATAAATGATTTTAAATTCTGTGCCATGATCACTTCTAAGAGACACTATGGTGTTGTTTTTCTCATTTGTGACCTTCTTGAAAAATTTCAGAAATATTGGAAAGGTCTCATCTTTATGAGCTAAAAATAATACCCAAGTGTATCTAGAATAATCATCTACTATCACAAGACCATATTTCTTTCCTCCTAGACTGTGGTTCTAGTAGGTCCAAAGAGATCCATGTGAAGTAGTTCAAGTGGCCTAGAAGTGGAAACAATGTTTTTAGTTTTGAAAGAGTTTCTAGTTTGTTTTCCAAATTGACATGCATCACAAACTTTGTTATTTTCAAAATCTAGTTGTGGAAGGCCTTTTACTAAATCCATTCTAATTAATTTTGAAATTAGGTGTGTGCTTGCATGACCTAATCTACGATGCCACAACCATCCAATCTCATTCATACTAGCATTATTAGCAACTAAGCAATGATTACTAGTAGACAAATTGTCTAAATCAATCAAGTATACATTGCCATTTCTGTTTCCAATAAATACAATGCTATTATCAATGGGATTAGAAACAGTGCAAATAGAAGCTTCAAATGATACTTTGAAACCTTTATCACACAATTGGCTAATACTAATTAGATTATGCTTTAAACCATTAACATATAAGACATTTTCAATAAATATGGAGGGAGTTATTTGAATTTTACCAAACCCCATGATTTGGCCTTTGCCATTGTCACCAAATGTAACAACTCCTTCTTTTTTGCTTTCAAGGGTGATGAATTGATCTTGTCACCCGTCATGTGTCTTGAGCAGCCACTATCGAGATACCACTTTCGCTTTGATCTTTTGGCCGCAAGACACTCCTGCAAAATGATCAAGTCTTATATTTAGGTACCCAAGCCTTCTTGGGTCCTTCATGGTTAGTAGCAAAAAAGATTGTTCCTTTTGGAACCCATATTTTCTTTCTTTAATATTTAATTTCTTGTTACTTTTTCTTGCATTACATTCATAAGATTTATGACCTTTCTTGTTGCAATTGTAACATATGACATCATTTGTTTTCTTAACAAAGAAATTGTTTACAAATTTTTGTTTCATGTTTGGTCTATATCCTAATCCAGCTCTATCAAAAACAGCCTCTTGATTACTTAAAAGTAAATTCAGTTTTTCAGAGCTATATGTAAATTTATCAACTATGTTCTTGTATTTTTCAATTTCTTTCTTTAAGTTAAGGTTTTCATTCATGATTGATTCTTTTTCTTTTAGAAATCTCTCCTTTTCATCTTTTAAATCCTTAACTTCAAGTGTTAAATCATTTTTCTCTTTACACAGATTTAAGTTTTCATTTTTCAAAAACTTGTTTTTCTTTTTCAGAATTTAAAATCATTGACTAATTCATTGAAAGCCTCATATAATTCATCAAATGTAAAATCATCATTGAGGGTTTCGGTACTTACTTCGTCGTCGTTGTTTGCCATGAAGCAAATGTTTGCAACTTCTTTTTGTTCCTCCTCGGAAGAGGATTCTTCGCTATCGCTCCATGTTGCAACATAAGCCTTCTTCTTCTTCTTGTAGGCTTTCTTCAATTGAGGACAGTCATATCTGAAATGCCCGGTTTTTTGCACTCATAACATATTAAGGGCTCTTTTTCTTTTTCTTTATCCTTTTCTTTCTCTTTCTCTCCTTCCATTTTTGTTCCAGACTTTTTCTTATGGAAGGGTCTCCTTCTTTGCATGAATCTTTTGAATTTCTTTGCAAGAAGTGCAGTCTCCTCATCATCATCATCACTGTAGCTTTTCTCACTTTCTGCAGCCTTAAAAGCAATAGTTTTCTTCTTCTTGACTTCTTCCTCTTGATGTTGTTTCATAGTCAGCTCATGGGTCATTAAGGATCCAAGTAGCTCCTCCAAAGGTAAAAATTTAAATCCTTGGCTTCTTGGATTGCAGTCACCTTCGCTTCCCATGATCTTGGAAGTGACCTAAGAATTTTATGCACAAGTTCAGAATTAGTATAAGTCTTACCAAGACTTTTCAAGCCATTTACAATATCAGTGAATCTTGTGTACATGCATGTAATTGTTTCAGTTTGTTCCATGCTAAATAGTTCATATTTATGCACCAAAATATTAATTTTTGATTCTTTTACTTGATTAGTACCCTCATGGGTAACTTCTAATCTATCCCAAATTTCTTTTGCGGAAATACATGTAGAAATTCGATTAAATTCATTTGCATCTAATGAACAATACAAAACATTCATGGCTTTAGCATTGAGCTGAGCCAACTTCTTATCATTCATCCCATTCCGTTTCCGGTTTAGGAATCACCATGTTGTCTGCTCTAATTTGGGTGTGTGGACCATTAACTATGATTCCCCATAAGTCATAGTCAAGTGCTTGAATGAAAATCTTCATCCTAGCTTTCCAATAACCATAATTAGTTCCATTGAATAAAGGAGGTCGATTAGTGGATTGACCTTCTAAATAAGATGAACTAGCTTGAGCTGCCATTTGGATCTTTTGCTCTTGATCGTTAGACCAAATTTAAATGAGCACTAGCTCTGATACCAATTGTTGGCCCAGATGCAACCCAAGAGGGGGGGTGAATTGGGTTCTAAAATTTAACTCTTTTTAAAATTAAATCGATTGATATCAAAGTATGCAAGCGAATGGAGTTAATCGAAGCTTAGCACAGGCAATTAAAGAAGAAGAGAGAGATCAAAACACTACAAACACAAAGATTTTATAGTGGTTCGGTGTAACCAACACCTACGTCCACTCCCAAGCTCCACTTGGGTCCACACTATAATCCTCTTGATTACAGTCGAGTTGTTTTACAAGCTCACAACTCAAACTTGTTGTTTTACCGGGATCACAACGAATCCAGCCGATTTTTCGGGCTTACCAGCACAAAACCCAACCTCAAGCTATATCTAGTTTGACCCGAGGTATACCACCTCCACTAATTCAATCCCTTTGATTGAATTAGCAAACAAATGAAATCAATTAATGTTTACAATGACAAACAGCTCCTCAAATGAGCGAATATGCAATAAAAATAGACAAGGAATAGAAAAGCCTATTTGAAGCGATTTGAATGTAGGCTTGGCTTCTTTTCTTCTTTTCCTCTTCTCCTTTGAAAGGTTGAATCAAGCTCCAGCTCAGATTTCACCCAAGAATATGTTGTTGAGAAGATGGAAAAAAAATAGGTTTTGGCTTCTTCTTTTCCTTCTTTAAAATCCTCCGAAATTGAACTTTGTACACCTTGGATTTCTTTTGAACCTTTCTTTAGAAGATGGGCGAGCTCACAGAGATTTCTCTTTTTGAAATGACTCTCTTGAATATCTCGATTTTTTGATCTTTTTCCCATTTTTTGTTTCTTTCTCTGTCCTTCTTTTAAACGGTCCGTTCTCCCCTTTTTTTAGATTTTCTTTAATTCGAGATTAGGTGAAAAACTAGCCATTATTTTGTCCTTGGATTGCTCCTACACATAAGAAAAATAGCCGTTAGAAATTAGGTGAGAAAATGTTACCGTTGGAGGCCATTCTGACACTTTGAAAATTCGTTCCTGTCAGGTTGGAGTCGGCTCCAACTTTTTTATGTGTTGGCTCCACTTCGTGTATCCAAAAATAGTAATAAAAGTTTTCGTTGAGGGGTCGGCTCCTGATAAGTTATGTGTTGGCTCCCCGCATCCAGGTATCGGCTCCCGAAACAAAAGGTGTCGACTCTAAATATTGCCCAAAATATACTCTCTGTTCTCAGGTTAGAGTCGGCTCCACTCATTCTAGGTGTCGGCTCCTGAATCTCAGGTGTTGGCTCCCGAATTCCATGTGTCGGCTCCAGAAACTGATGCAGAAAAGCACATTTCTGTTTCTCAGGTTGGAGTCGGCTCCAAACATCCATGTGTCGACTCCCGATCGTGTCGAATTTTGAGAACTATTCTGATACGCCCATGTGTCGACTCCTGACTTATAGGTGTCGACTCCAAGGTCTGAACTTTTGAAAATAACAATTTAAAACTCATCTTAAAATCAATTTTGAATGATATTTGAATTGTTAAACTTTCTTAATACATGAAACACTCCATAAATTTGTCAGAAACAATGTGAATATACTCATGGCTTTTGTTAATCATCAAAATCAATAATTGGGTCAACAGACATCATCAAAGGATATGTCCCTTAGAAAATTACCAAGGGATTAAAAAGGGATTTTTAAGAAATTTAAATTACATTCAAAATCTAGTTTCAGTAAAGAATCTCTAAGGGATTTGCTAGGGATATATTTCCCTTGATAAATTCCTTGGAAATTCCTTGATAATCTGTAAGGGATCAGTGAGTGGTTAGTTAAATAATATTTAGCAAGAAATTTGTAAGGAAAGTTTGGTCCCTTAGAGATTACTAAGGGATAAATTCCTTGGTGCTGGTAAGATATTTTTAAAAATAAAAAATTATATCAAAAAAGAATTTTTTCTTAAAAATCTCTTAGTAATTTTAAATTCTTGTACCAAGCATGTGTCATTTACAGATTCTCTCACTAGCATAAAAATAAAAGTCATAGGTAAAATTAATATTATGTATTAATTTTTAATACTATTAATTAAATCAAAAAAAAATTCATCCATCCCTCTCTTTCTAACTCGTTCAAATCTTATCAAAACACCACTCTTTCTCTAACTAAAAATAAACCATTTCACATCCCCTTCACTCCACACCACCTTCCCACCCTTCCAATGAATGAGAAGAGGTGAGCAGCTCACGAATGACTTACCTCATATAGATGAGCTCCATCGAACTAGTACATAGCATATCATATGCTATTATTAAACTAATAAATAACACGATTTAACCAGTCACTAAAAGTGCACCATAGAGCACCGTTTAATAAGCAAAGAGCTCGCCACATGCTTAAAACTTGCCTCTCGAATGCCTCCCAATTATATATATATACACACACACAAACAAATAAATAATTAGAAAATGAAATGATTAGAGCTCTAAATCTTTGGATGGCCTAATAACTATCCTGATATGGCGAATCTCACACTTAGACCTAGGGTTGCAAATGTGTAGGATCAGATCGGGTTATGCTCGATTTCAACTTGACTCGGTTCTTTGATTGGGTGTTGATATTGAATCCAAATCCAATCTAATAAAAATTCAGGTCGGATTCATGATCAAATTTTTTGACCCAATGGGCCATTCAGGTCAGGTCAGGTCCATGTATAACCTAGTCCTAATTCATAAAATATGGATCCGATTCGAATCCAATTCGAGTCAAGTCAAGTCATAGATTGTAGCCATCAAATCAATCCTATTCTATGTCTCTTGTTAAATTAAATTCATCTCATATTCAAGACCTCTTTTCTTTAAAAGTAATGATAAAAGTCTTATTTATTTTTTTACGTATCATTAAACTTCTATATCCTACATGATATAGAGGACATGCGATCATGGCTAGAGGACTTGCCATTGCGAAGTCAGCATACTTTTTGTAGTACTCGAGGATCTTGGCAAGGACCTTATCGGTGATATTTAAGAGAGGGATCCCACCCTCTCGGAGCATCCATCCTTGATCATATTCTCGATCATTACCGACTGCTTCGTCGCCACCTTCTTAACGTTGAACTCCTCCCCGTCGGAGCGCCTCAGTGTTATCATCATCTTTCCATCCTTCGCTATCATTACTTGCTTGAGTTGGGTCGGGTTGGGTTTGGTCACGGGTCAACCTGATATTTGCAACATACTTCCATCCTATCCAACCCTGCTTGCAGTGGTCTAAGTAATCCATGTCAGGTTCAGTTATCATTTAATATAAAAATACAAAAAATACACTAAAGATAGGGTCACTAAAAAATATAAAAAATAAAAATAGAGAAAAAAAAAACAAATTATTAAAAAAAATAAAAAGATGGACTTAGGCTGCTGTCTTCTTTTCGTCTCTTACCATATAACTGTTACGGCTAAATAGTGGGATTCCTTGCTAGAGAAATCGGGCTATTACCCTTTTTTGCCAACGATCAGATTGGTATAGCGGTAAAGTGTTGGCTTCCTAGCTTTCGGGTTCAAACCACCGCTACTACAGCTTCCCCATAGATCACTGAAAAATAGAATCAAACAAAACGAAAAGCAAAAAAAAAAAAAAAAAAAAAAAGGGAACCTGCGAGAGATAATTCCTTACAAATATTCAGTTAGCCAATTTTTTACCAAGGGATTTCTGAGTGCGGGCTTTTACCCTTTTTTTTGCCAACGATCAGATTGGTACAACTATAAAGCGTTGGCTTCCTAGCTTTCGGGTTCAAACCATCGCTACTACAGCTTCCCCATAGATCACCGAAAAATAGAATCAAACAAAACGAAAAGCAAAAAAAAAATTAATAGGGAATCTACGAGATATATTCCTTACAAATATTCAGTTAGCCAATTTTTTACCAAGGGATTTCTGAGTGCATTTTGGTCAGTGAATCCCTTGAAAAATGGTTGATAAATTTTTTTGCTGAAAGTTTTAGTTCCCTAAGTAATTATCAAGGGATTTCTGAAGGGGACTTTTACCAACATCATATATTCCAATAGACGAATTTTCCTTGAAAATCCCTCGGTAAAAATCTTTATCAAGGGATTTTTGACTTTCACCAAGAAATTTTGTCCCTCGCTAAAAGATTAATTTCTGATAGTGATTTTATCATTATTAATAAAAAAGTCTATACCCTGCTTTTGCAACCATCAACAAAACTTTGAATAGCAAACCAAAGATAAGTAGTCTTCTTCTCCTCTAATCTTGGCACCCCACCTTCCATAACAAAGTCAGCACCACTACCATAATTTAGTCTCTATGCTTGTCCAGCGTTTTTCTCTCTTTGACTCTTGATTCCTCTATTTTAGCTATTTCTTTAGGAGTACTCTTCATTTTATCTTCTCATAAATTGAATTGGTGAGACATCTTCTCAAAATACTTTTGCAAGTTACTTTCTTTTTCATAACTTTATTTTAGTCTCAGTTTAACTCTAATAGAGTTCGATGAATGTGACACATATGCTATGGTTATGAGCTCACAAGTAAAGTCTCATCTACTACCTAGGAGTTTGTTCTAGTAATAGAAAAAATATTTTGTCTTTTTTTTTCCTTAGAAAAAGGTACGATAAAATTGGTGCAAGAGCCTACGTACTAATGCATGATATATGTTAGTCTTCTAATTATGCTTACGCTAATATCAAAGTGTAATTAACTACACCTCGTTGCAACGAGAGCACACTCAAATTGTATCATGTCATATAAAATTTTGAGAACTCATAACTCTCGGACTAGATTGTAAGCTCTTGTTCCTTTTGTTCTGAAAAATGGACCATGGATTTAAACATTTTGTCAAGTTTGAATAACACACCCTAAAAAATGTTGGCAAAAAAAAAGCATCTTATAAAAATTGATTTTCATTTATTATTATTAAACGATAAACAATATGAAAAAATTGGTTTGGTGAGTGCAAAACAAGTTTGATATACTTGAGACTGGCATGATTATTTGCAAATCATAATTCATAATTAAATTTTACCTTCGGACTTGATGGGCCACCAAGGAGGAAAACTTTAAAATCTAGACCAAAGACCCGAGGTAATGGTAGTAGCATAAAGACCCATGGTAACGGTAAATAGAAAGGTACTCTAGTTAAGTATTAGAAGAGATAATTTTAACAAAAGTGTTGGAGGAAAAAAAAAGAGGATCAGCCGCATTCGGATTTTATTTTCCACTTTAATTTGATCTCTTGTCAACAAAAGAGGATATCTATCTATTAATTCTTCTCAACTACAAAATAATTAATGCCTAAACTAATGTGATATAAGCTAGCAAACCAATTTGATAGTGACACATGGTGGCCAACTAGAAAAGCATACATAGTGGCCGACTTGATGACGACACATGTCCTACTAAAAAAAAAAGAAAGCTTTGATCAAAAGAAACTTTCATCAGTGGTGTTGCTTTATCCAAAGACTTAAGCTTATTCAGCTATACATCATTGAGTGGACCAAATCGGAAGGACTTTTCTAAATGCCTAAAAGAAACAACCCTAAATCCCCCAAGTAAACTAAGTTCATATATAAGTTTAAGCGACAAAAAAAATCTAGATAGTATTTAAAATAGGGGAGAGGAGAAAATATCCAGAGAATATCTCCTCTTATTTCCAAAAGTCATAACTATAAGGGATAGCTGGGAATAAAGTTAATCAAAGGGATAATCCATGGTTAACCATGGTTAACCATTGGATATCCCCTCAATTTATTCCCTAAAGAATGCAGGAATAGCTGATTATCCCTCCAAATAAAAGTAAAAAAAAGTTATCCTATGGATTTACCTTTTGCATTTGATATGATCAATGGGATAGTCAAGGGATATCCCTAGGGATGCCAGGAGATAAACTCTATCCCGTATACTTATCCATGGATAATATTTTTCTATCAAACACTACCTTAAAGTGTTGATATGAGGAATTGCAAGTCAATTCTCTTTACCTCTACTAACTTGAAAATCAGAAGGTCCCCATAGGGAAGTTCTTTGGACCTCTTCTACTTTGTTTTTCTCTCCCTTGTAAAAGTCCATCCATATACTAGTTGAGAGTACTATACTGCCTATGCTACTACTTTTATATTAGCCAGCATTTATGAGCTAGTTTTAGATATCAATAAATTAGCATTATTTATGAAAAATGAATAAAGCATCCAGCCTAATGCCCCAATGGGCATCAGTCATGCTTTTCAAAACTCTACCAGAGATCTAACCAATTTAAATCCTTCATTAGTGGCAATTATTTAGGAGGTAGAGTTCTAACCTATAGAACCAACCATAGTAGATCAAGCTAGTCACCAACAAAGCCGATCAGAATGGATTAAGCCAATTGCCTACAAAAGCATCTAGAGAAGCTCTTGAGCTAATTAAAGCTATAAAAACCCAAAGACCAAAGATCATCTGATCAACTTTAATTTTTAAGATGATGTAAAGCACTTTGGTATTTTTAAAGAAAGCTTTTATGTTATGGAAGAATAGAAAAAAGATCAAATTAGATCGATAAATGCTCATAAATGTCCTTGAGGTTGGTTTAAGCTGATCTATATTAAATATATTCAAACCATCATAGTTGAGCAAAATAAGCCAATTATGATCCAATCGAGCTACTTTTGTAACTTGAATACAAACTTAAGCTCAATTCCAAAACAGAAGTAAATAATGTGGTGTGAGTTGGAAAGTCGATCCGATGGTAACATATAACAAACATTTAAAAAATCACACATAATGAGCGACCTAATGGTGACATGTTCTTCACTAAAGAAGGAAGCCTCGATTAAGACAGATTTTCATCAATGATGCCACCTTATCCACAAATCTATGCTCATCCAATCATCCATCATTGAGTGGACTAAGTCAAGAGGATTCTTGCAAGTGCCTATAAAAGTAGTCCTCAACTCTCTGGGTAAATTAATCCTATATTTATTTTAGGTCTTCTTAATTTCTTGTTAGGGCTAACTTGAGTATTGAATGATCTTTTGAAGAAATTTTTTTTGTATCTTTTCTATTTTTTCTTTTTGTTTTTTATAGGAGCCATCCATAAGTTCGCTTGGAGTACTCTATTACCTATACTATCACCATCACCTTAATTGGCATCGGAAGATGGTTTCAAACATCAATATAAACTAAATAGTTTTTGTCACGCCCCAGTTCCAAAATTCGAGCTAGGGTGACAACCCGCCGCATGCTAGGCATGCAAGGCATCTCGAACTTCATCACATAAATCAATATAAAGCAAAAATTTTAATCCATAATTTATTACAAACCATAATTATCAGTCTTGGGCTACCTGCCCTACACACAAGCGAATCTGAACTAAATCAAAATAATGGAACTAAGTTTATTTAATAGAAGCTCCGTCTATCCTAATTATCCTTCTTCATTCTTGAGGCTCTGAAAAACATTGTGAGAATTCTATGAGCTCACACTCAATAAGTAAGCCTAATATAATTTCAAAATTTCATTTATCATGCTATCAGCATATTCATGTCATCATATCAAAATAATTTGGAAGCTTAATTAAATAAACAATACTAGAATATGCGATGTAAACCAAACATTGTTTATACTGTCATCATTTTTCTTTGTGTCCCACGGCCCTACAACACTCATCTTGTATATCACTCTTAAATATCCCCTAAGAGAAAGGGTCCTGGTACTAGTATTCTGTCATATCATAATCGGTCATATAATAATCGGTCATGTAATAATCTATCATGTGATATCTGTCATATCATAATCTATCATATGAGAACCGCGGCGACACATAAAGTTTTACTGTCATTATCATAATTATATATTATCATCTCGATAGTAACATAATTTTGCAAGATTATCATAATTACATTTAACTGTAGGTTCATAATTTATAAATTAAATAATTTATAAAATTATAATACTTGACTTACTTACCACAGTGTGCGAATTTCAATTGATAACCCAGCTAATTGGACACCTGGGAACCTACAGTATCATTTTTCATTATTAAATTTCTAAAATCTGAATTATAAAATGATTCTTAAACTCTACCCAAACCACTTCATGGGCCCAACTTTGGGCTCGAATATCTCTCAATGTATACACCCAAATAGGGAAACAAAATTATCCCCAGAAACTAGATTCAATCATGATTCGGGCCATATATTTACTTTGCCATTCTCGCCCGATACAGGGCCCAAAACACTGCTCAAATAGGGCTCATGAACCGGCCCAATAGGCCCAAGTCAAAACAGCCCAGCCGGCCCAGCTTCTTTCTTTCTTTTTTTTTTTAACTACTGTTCCCTGTTTCAAACAAAACAGGGGCATGCCGTGCCGACGGCCAGGGCCACCGTCGGCCAAAATTATGGGCGGCCCAGCCGCCGGTGGCTGGACCAGAGCCGACCGCCGCCGAGGCCGGCCCCCCCTTCCTTCTCTCTCTCTTCAATTTCTCACTCCTCTTTCTTTCTCTCCACGATCCGCCGCGGCTAGGAGGCGTGCCGGCGGCACGGCCGGCCAAATTCGGGGTGGCCTGGCCGCCGGTGGTTGGACCAGAGCCGACCGCCGCTGCGGCCGGGCCCTCCCTTCCTCTCTCTCTCTCCAATTCCTCTCTCTTTCCCTCTTTCTTTCTCATGATCTGCCGTGGCCAAGAGGCGTGCCGGCAGCACGATCGGCCACCATGGCCGGCCGGACCTCCACCGGACGCCTACCCGGTGCTGATGGGGGTCTCTAACCGGAGCTCAGGCCCGGCGAGGCGACGGGCACGCTGCCGGGCCCGAACCGAGGATCAACCGGCTGCCATGGCACCGCCTCTACTTCTCTCTCTCGCTTTCTTCCTTGATTCTCTCTCTCTCTCTCTCACCCTGGCATGGACAGAGAGACTCACCAGGAGCAAGCACGCACACGAGGATGATGGGGAAGAAACGTCCGCACGAGAAGATGATGAGAAGAAGGCGTTCACGTGATCCTTTAAAGGCGATGTAGAGTCCTCAAATCAAGGGATTTGGGACTCTGTTAGTTAGAGATATTTGAAATTCAAATCTTTAGAGTCTATCTTTTCGATCTCGTGATAACTCTCACGAGCAGTTAACGAAATCCAGGGGATTACATTCTCCCCTCCTTATAAAAATTTGGCCTCGAAATTGATAATTTACATTATAGAAAATTAAAATTTCAATTTTGTCCCAAGGACTAATAATCAACTAAGTCTTTCTTCAAAAGTCAACAGTCGTAGCTATATCATTAACTATATTAAGACTCAAATAGTTGTGGATACTTTTTTTCATTTCCTCCTCAAGTTCTCAAGTAGCCTCCCTCTCAGAATGATTACTCCATTGCACCTTGACATATGGAATGATATGCCGTCTCAGAACCTGATCTTTGCGGTCCACAATACGCACAGGATGCTCCTCATATGATAAATCTTTCCTCAACTGTATAGGCTCATACGCTATGACATGGCTGGGGTCAGAGATATACTTCCTCAACATAGAGACATGAAAAACATTGTGTACCCCAGATAGAATCGGAGGCAGTGCCAGGCTGTAAGCAACCTCTCGACTCTGCTCAAGATCTCAAAAGGTCCAATATAACGTGGACTCAGCTTTCCTCTAATCCCAAATCTCATCACATCTTTGGTTGGTGATACCCTTAAGCAGACATGGTCCCCAACCTGGAATTCTAATTCCCTTCTTCTGACATCAGCATAGCTCTTTTGCCTGCTCTGAGCTATACGAAGACGCTCCCTGATCAAATGCACTTATCTACTGTTTGCTGAATCAGCTCAGGGCCTAGCAATTTTCTTTCCCCACGTCATCCCAACATATAGGAGATCTGCACCTCCTACCATACAGAGCTTCAAATGGAGCCATTTGGATGCTGGCTTGGTAACTATTATTATATGCAAACTCCACCAAAGGTAAGTGGTTATCCCAAGCTCCACCCAAGTCCATCACACAGGCTCGCAACATGTCCTCCAGAATCTGTATGGTCCTCTCTGATTGTCCATCTGACTGGGGATGATAGGCTGTACTGAAGTTTAGTTTGGTTCCCATGGCCTTATGAAGACTTTCCAAAACTGGGACACAAACCTGGTATCTCTATCTGATACAATAGATACGGGACACCATGGAGTCTCACGATCTGCTCAATATACAAATTAGCCAATCTTTCACTAGAGACCCCAACTCTGAAAGGTAGGAAATGAGCTGATTTTGTTAGTCTGTCCACAATGACCCAAACTGCATCGTTACTCTTAGGAGTTTTGGGCAGACCAGTCACAAAGTCCATTGTAATCTTTTTCCATTTCCACTGTGGAATCATCAGAGACTGAAGAGGTCCTGCAGGCCTTTGATGCTCGGCCTTCACTCGCTGACACACAAGCACTTGGCCACATACTGAGCAATCTCCCTCTTCATACCTTTCACCAAAAATTTTCCTTTAAGTCTCTGTACATCTTAGTGCCACCTGGATGCACAGTATAAGGAGAGTAGTGAGCCTCCTTCAAAATTTCAACCTTCAGTTCCTCAATGTTTGGCACACAAAGTCTTCCTTCAAATTTCAGGGATCCATCCTCCATTACATAAAATTCATTCTGAACTCCTGACTGTAACACTTCTTTAATCCTTTGTAGATCTGGATCTTTCATCTGAGAGGACTTGATTCTGTCAACTAGGGTCGGCTGGAGTACAAGTGCTGCAACAAGCCCATCAGACTGCTGTACTCTCAGACCAACCTCCCACTTCTCAGATCTCTCAATACGTGAGGCTGGGAAGTAATCATAGCAGCTAACTCAGAAGAGGATTTTCTGCTCAAAGCATCAGCTACTACATTGGCCTTCCCAGGATGATACTGTAGATTCAGGTCATAATCCTTCAATAGTTCCAACCACCTCCTCTGCCTTAAATTCAGCTCCCTCTGTGTGAAGATGTATTTTAGACTCTTATGATCTGTATACACATCACACGACACTCCATATAGATAATGCCGCCAAATCTTCAGAGCAAAAACCACAGCAGCCAATTCCAGATCATGAGTAGGATAATTCTGCTCATAAGGTTTCAGTTGTCTGGAGGCATAAGCTATCACTCTTTCATTCTGCATCAAAACACATCCCAATCCTTTCCGAGAGGCATCAGTATATAGTAAAACCTTCAGATCCTATCAGAAGAACAAGAATGGGAGCTGACACCAGGCGCTGCTTTAACTCCTGGAAACTTTTCTCACACTCCACTGTCCAGTCAAACTTCACTCGCTTTTGGGTTAAGCGAGTTAGGGTAGAGCAATGCGAGAGAAATTCTCCACAAATTTATAGTAATACCCGGCTAACCCCAAGAAGCTTCTGACTTCTACCACATTGGAAGGTCGGCTCCAGCTAATGATAGCTTCAATCTTTTTCGGGTCCACAGATACACCATCTTTAGAGATTATATGACCCAAGAAAGATACTTGATCCAACCAAAATTCACACTTCTGCAGCTTGGCATAAAGCTTCTTCTCTCGAAGAATCTGCAGCACGATCCTCAGGTCCTCATGCTCCTTATGGCTCTTGGAATATATCAGAATATCATCAATGAAAACCACCACAAACTGATCCAAATATGGCTTAAAAATTATGTTCATCAAGTCCATGAATGCTGCTGGGGCATTAGTTAACCCAAACGGCATTACCAAGAACTCATAGTGGCCATATCTGGTTCTTAATGCTGTTTTAGGCACATCTCCCTCCTTGACTTTGAGTTGATGGTACCCTGACCTGAGATCAATCTTTGAGAATATCCGGGCTCCCTAGAGTTGATCAAACAAGTCGTCAATCCTCGGTAGAGGGTACTTATTCTGCACTGTTACCTTATTGATTTCCGGTAATCAATGCAGAGTCGAAGACTGCCATCCTTCTTCTTAACAAATAGAACTGGAGCACCCCAAGGAGAAGCACTGGGTCTAATAAATCCCGATCTAGGAGCTCCTGCAGTTGATCCTTCAGTTCTTTTAGCTCAGCCGGGGCCATACGGTAAGGGGCCTTTGATATAGGTCCAGTTCCAGGAACTAGATCAATAGAGAACTCGACTTCCCGATCAGGAGGTAAATTAGTCAAATTCTCAGGGAAGACATCAGGGAATTCTCGAGCTATGGGAATATCCTCCAACTTGGTCTCTTCCTGCTGAAGGTCCTTGACTACAGCAAGAAATCCTTGACCACCACTCATCAGATACTTTCCAGCCTGCATTGCTGATATGAACACTGAGGCTAGGTGTTTCTGACCACCAATAAAACTGAATTCAGGCTGACTTGGAGTTTTGAAGTTGACAATCTTCCTGAAGCAGTCTACTGAAGCATGATAGGAGGCCAACCAATCCATTCCAAGGATAACATCGAAAAACTTCAGTGGGAGGACAATGAGATCAGCATTCAACCTCCTATTCTCCAAGATAATTGGGCAAGATTTGCATACTGTGTCAACTTTCATAACATCTCCATTTGGAAGCGCAATATGCAACTCTTACTCCAGAGGAATAGGTGTCAATGATGCATTCTTGTCAAGATAGATGTCAGATATGAAAGAATGCGTGGCACCGGGTCAATTAAAGTTTGAGCATAAGCAGTACCTACTTTAATCATTCCTGGACATAAGTGTAATTTATTTTAACATTAAGGATTGAACCTAACTTTTAATTAACTGTCAATGCATTGCACTAGATAAGAATGTAATACTAGATATAACATTAAAGGGTATACCTATCACCACAGAATTAGAGGCTTCACCATCCTGCTGAGTGAGGTTGAAGACCCTCCCTGGGTCCTCGGTGGCTGTTGTTGATACTGCTGGCTCATTCCTTGACTTGAAGAAGGCTGTTGATCCTTTCAAAAGGGACATGTAGCAATCTTGTGATCAGTTTTTCCACAGACAAAGCAGGCACCCGTCACTCTGCGGCAAGGCTTTCCAGGGTGGGAGTTACCACAATGAATGCAACGAGTCTCCTTATTCTGTGGTTCAGTTGGGCTGATGTGCACCCTTCTTCTTGGCCTGAGCAGAGGATTGGCCAGAAGTAGGCCCTTTTTCTTCTTCCACAGCTCCAATCCTTTTGAACAGCATTCATATCCCTCTCAATCACCAAGGCCTTATTCACTACAGCACTGTAAGTGAGGAGCTCAAATGCATTGACCGCTTGCCTCAGTCTGGGTCGCAGTCCCTCAGTGAATCTGGTGACCTTGGCCATTTCATTGGTCACAATATTTGGAGCAAAACGGGCCAACCTGGTGAATTCAACTTCATACTGGGCTACAGAAAGATCCTTTTGCTCCAATTTGATAAACTATGATTCCATCTGTCTCTATACACTCCTGGAATAATATTTGTCGAAGAATATCTCTCTAAACTCTCCCCAAGAAATAATCTGTCCATTCCGAGGTTGCTCCTCAACTAACCACCAATCATAGGCTTCTTCCTGGAGAAGGTAGGTGACAAATCTGATCCGCTCCATATCCTGACTACCATGGGCCATAAAAGCCTTCTCCATGTATCGCACCCACCGCTCAGCATCAACAGGGTTGGTGGATCTAGAGAAAGGGGCAGGGGCAAACTTCTTGAAGTCTGCAAAGCTACGGCCAACCCCTATCCAGGATTGAAATGGAGTAGGCTGGGTCTGTGGAGCAGTAGAGTCAGGCTGAGTCTATGGAATAGGAGGGGCAGGCTGTGTCTATGGAGCAATGTGAGCAGGCTGAGTGGACAAGGCCTGCAGAATTTGATGCTGCAAGTCCGCATCGACTGCGCCATACCCGAGAGAACCTGAAGCATCTCAGTCTGGAGTCGCTGCTGATCAGTCCGACTGAATTGGCAGGGGCAGCAGCTCCGTGGCTTCCAGACCTCCCGGTTGGCCAGCATTACCAACCTGGGAACCCTCATCATTTTGTCGACTTCTAGTGCGACGTGCCATTCTTTTCTCCTGATAAATTAGTTGTAATTAATATCATTGTAAACATTAATTGTTAGGCTTTCAAAGCATAATATCTGAAATTCTCTTAAATTTATAATTGTCTCAATGTCATTCTAGTGTTTTGCCTAAAGTGTCATCATGTATATGTCCCTAATGTCATAACCAGGCTCTGATACCACTAAAGCTGTCACGCCCCAGTTCCAAAATTCAAGCTAGGGTGACAACCCGCCGCATGCCAGGCATGCAAGGTGTCTCGAACTTCATCACATAAATCAATATAAAGCAAAAATTTAAATCCATGATTTATTACAAACCATAATTATCAGTCTTGGGCTACCTGCCCTACACACAAGCGAATTTGAACTAAATCAAAATAATGAAACTAAGTTTATTTAATAGAAGCTCCGTCTATTCCAATTATCCTTCTTCATTCTTGAGGCTCTGAAAATATTGTGAGAATTCTATGAGCTCACACTCAATAAGTAAGCCTAATATAATTTCAAATTTTATTTATCATGCTATCAGCATATTCATGTCATCATATCAAAATAATTTGAAAGCTTAATTAAATAAACAATACTAGAATATGCGATGTAAACCAAACATTTTATACTGTCATCATTTTTTCTTTATGTGTCCCACGGCCCTACAACACTCATCTTGTATCACTCTTAAATATCCCCTAAGAGGAAGGGTCCTGGTACCAGTATTCTGTCATATCATAATGTCATATAATCTATCATGTAATAATCTGTCATGTGATATCTGTCATATCATAATCTGTCATATGAGAACCGCGGCGACACATAAAGTTTTACTGTCATTATCATAATTACATATTATCATCTCGATAGTAACAACATAATTTTGCAAGATTAACATAATTACATTTAACTGTAAGTTCATAGTTTACAAATTAAATAATTTATAAAATTATAATACTTGACTTACTTACCACAGTACGCAAATTTCAATTGATAACCCAGCTAATTGGACACCTGGGAACCTACAGTATCATTTTTATTATTAAATTTCTAAAATCTGAATTATAAAATGATTCTTAAACTCTACCCAAACCACTTCACGGGCCCAACTTTGGGCTCGAATATCTCTCAATGTATACACCCAAATAGGGAAACAAAATTATCCCCAGAAACTAGAATCAATCTGATTCGGGCCATATATTTACTTTGCCATTCTCGGCCCGATACAGGGCCCAAAATGCTGCTCAAACAGGGCTCCTGAACCGGCCCAAAGGCCCAAGTACAGCCCAGCCGGCCAGCTTCTTTTCTTTTTTTTTTTTATCTACTGTTCCCCTGTTTCAAACGAAACAGGGGCATGCCGTGCCGGCGGCCAGGGCTGCCGCCGGCCAAATTAGGGGCGGCCGGCCGCCGTGGCCGGACAAGAGCCGGCCGCCGCCATGGCCGGCCCCCCTTCTCTCTCTCTTCAATTTCTCCTATCATCTTTCTTTCTCTTCCATGATCCGCCGCGGCTAGGAGGCATGCCGGCGGCACGGCCGGCCAAATCCGGGGCGGCCGGCCGCCGGTGGTTGGACCAGAGCGGCCGCCGCCGCGACTGGCCCTCCCTTCCTCTCTCTCTCTCTCTCCAATTCTCTCTCTTTCCCTCTTTCTTTCTCACGATCTGCCATGGCCAAGAGGCGTGCGGCGGCACGGCCGGCCACCATGGCCGGCCGGACCTCCACCGGACACCTGCCCGGTGCCGGTGGGGGTCTCCGACCAGAGCTCAGGCCCGGCGAGGTGACGGGCACGCGCCGGGCCCGAACCGAGGATCAACCGGCTGCCATGGAAGCTCAGTCTCTCTCTCTCTTTCTTCTCTCTCTCTCTCTCTCACCCTGGCATGGACAGAGAGACTCACCGGGAGCGCGCGCATGAGGATGATGGGGAAGAAACGTCCGCACGAGAAGATGATAAGAAGAAGGCGTTCACGTGATCCTTTAAAGGCAATGCGAGTCCTCAAATCAAGGGATTTGGGACTCTGTTAGTTAGAGATATTTGAAATTCAAATATTTAGAGTCTATCTTTCCGATCTCGTGATAACTCTCACGAGCAGTTAACGAAATCCAGGGGATTACAGTTTTATTATTGACCATGATCTATACTACTAAATGCATCGATATAAAAAATCATGTATTTTAATAATCTTTAATTTACAAATAATACAAATACAAAAATAACTAGTTTAAATTGTATCAGATCATGTTTTAACATAATTTAAACGTTAAACTTTATTAATAGATAGATTATATAAGTTATATTTTAACTATAAGTTGGGAGTATGCTTTCCACAATCCATATTCGAGCGGGCACCAAGTATTAGGCCAAAGATTAACGGGATCCACCCTATCACCTCCTTTCCCTCTTTAACTTCAAATTCAACTAGATCTAGCACATCGCCACCCGTACACTGAGAGGAAAATCATGCCATGTAGCTAATTTTTGGCATTGTCTATACTACTGTAATGCAGTTTTGACTTCATCTCAAGCATTGAATTCTACTTCAGCTGATATAAGTTCACACCTTTTCATCCATGTTTTCTGTGCAGGATTATGGTAGTAGTAATGGCAAGTGGATTATTAAGTCCGAAAGATTGGCAGATACCTTCCCCTAGAATAAAAAAAAAGAACTTTGATGGATGGAAATTAGCACTTGCCATTGGAGATGTGGCAAGCGTCCTTGAAGTGATAGGCCCATTGCAAGTGCTCGGAATTCTTGATTTTGTTCCTCTTCTTTTTTTATTTTTTATTTTGGCTTTGCTTTGCTGCATTAAATTTATTTTTCTCTACGAATAGCTTAGCTGCACTACGAAAGCAGCAAAAACGTAGAACAGAAATTAAGAGAAGGAAATAAGAAAAGAACCTCGCAGGTTACTAGACCTGATCTATGATTTTGTTGTTGGGGTTTAGTTCCTGATGAATAGCAATGAAATTCCCTCATGGAGAAATTTTCTAGGCTTTCACCCTTTGTTATCAATAATTAGGTGTGTAATCTCTTGATCCAAAATTCAAGATTGGTGCAGCGATAAAGCGTTTGCTCTTAAACCCCTTGGTCTTTGGTTCAAAACTCCACAAAAGAGAACAGCCTTCCGTGCATTCTCTTGGAGAGAACAACAAAACAGAACGCATGGTGTTCTCTTCACATCCACGTCTTGTCTTCTTCCCAAACGAAGACGAAGCCACTATTTCTTCTCCTCCACGTGTGTGAGCTCCAGCGAAACGGAGAAAGAGGAGGGAGAGGGAGAAAAAGAGAGAGAGAGGCTAGGAAGAGAGAAAAATTATCTTGGGAGAAAAGAATATTTCTCTTCCTTCAAACCCTAAAAACTAGAGTTTAAATACATCCACGAAGTGGGCCAGGACCAGCCTCAACAAAACTCCCATGGACTAACCCAATGAGATTAAACTAATCCCCAAGCCCGTGTACATCCGTGACTTAATTTAATCTCAACCCTTGGACTCAAACCCAGCCAAATATAAGTTAGCCCTCCTGGGCCTTGATAGCATCACACTAGGCCCAACAATCTCCACCTTGGTGCTTTCAAAGCCTCAGCACATCCACCGTGTTTATTAGTTACAATCCCTACGAAAGCTGTCCCGTGAAAGAACCTTGGTCGATGCATTGCTGAATTCTCCTTGATGTGTACCTTCATCAGCTCCACTCCATCTTCTTCCACCAGCTCTCTATAGTCGAAGCCCTCCTTCCGAAAGATCCTCTGGCCACTAGTCCTGCCTTGTAGCTGATACCTCCTTACTCCGAAGGCCCTTTATTGCGCTGATAAACCCATTTGCAATCAATAGGGTTTCTTTCCTTATGGTAGCTGGACCACCTACCACGTGCCAGTCCTATAGAGAGACTGCATCTTCTCTACCATAGCATGCATCTCCTACCATAGCCTGGACCCACCTATCTCTGTCCTGGCTGTTCTGGCTCTCCACAGCCTCCTCATAGGTGTAAGGGTCTCCATTCGATATCATCAAGGCATATGACACCGAATCCCCGAAGCCGTATCGAACTGGTGGTCGCACGTTTCTCCTGGGCCTATGCAGTACGATCCCAATATCAGTCCCTTGCCCAGCTGCATCCTCTTGAGTCCTCTGCTCAGCTGCATCCTGTCGAACTTCCTGGCTTCTGACCCCTCTGTTAGTCCTCTCTACCTGAATCTCAAATCCTCCTAGTCCACTAGCAAATGGCACGACTGTATTGGAGGTCATCTGACTAGTGTTACCGTGTTCCACCTTCTATAGTCCCTGCTATGTATCTGTACCATCTCTGCTCCGAAGGATCGAGCTCTCATTGAAGGTCACATCTCTGCTGATGAAAACCTTCTTCTCCAAGGGATCCCACAACCGATACCCCTTGATTCCATGCGGGTAGCCTAGGAACACCATCTTCTTAGACCTGGCATCCAACTTACTCCGCTCTCCAGCACCAACATACACATATGTAGTGCATCCAAACACCCTCAGATGGTTCAGATTTATCTTCCCTTCAGACCATATCTCCTCTGGAATGCCTCCATCCAACCTGGTGTGCAGTGACCAATTGACCAAGTAACTGGCTACATCTACTGCATCAACCCAGAACATCTTTGAAAGCCCTGCCTGTAGCCTCAAATATCTTGCTTTTTTCAACAGTGTTCTGTTTATCCTCTCAGCCATCCCTTCCTATTGAGAAGTTTCCATCACCGAGAAGTATGCCTTTTGATGCCCCACTCCTCATGAAATCTCTAGAACTTTCTGTTGGTATATTCCCCACCACTGTTTGACCTCAGACACTTCACACTCTATCCTGCTCCCTCTCCACCTCAGCCTTCCAGATTCTGAACTTGGTGAAGACATCTGATTTCTCCTTCATGAAGTAGATCCATTGCTTTCCTGAGAAATTATCTATCAAGGTAAAGAAGTATCCGGCCCCATTCCTTGCAGAAACCAGGGCTGGTCCCCAAACATCCATGTGTACTAACTCCAGGGGTTCTGCACTCCTAGCTGTGCTGACCAAGAACTGCACACTCCTCTGCTTCTCCATCTGACATGGCTCACAGATCTCATGACTCCACCACTCAGTCCAGAAGTAGTCATCTCTTGCTCAGTTCTTTCATCCCCCTGTCTCCCATATGGCCTAGGCGGTAATGCCACATCCTGTACACATCCCGAGGATCCTATTCTAAAGCTGCAACCTCAGATTTTCCTGTTACCACAGAGCCCTCCAACCTGTATAAGTTGTTCTCCAGCCTTCTTCTCATCACCACCATAGCTCCATTGGAGATGTTCAGAACTCCACTCCTGGCATGGCTGCTGAAGCTGTATCCAGTCTGCTCTAGGTACCTCAGTGACACTAGATTTTCTTGAGTTCTAGGACATGCTTCACACTGGTAAGAATGCGCACCATGCCATCAAACATCCTTACCCTCACTATACCAATCCCTGCCACCTTGCAAGGGTGATCATCCCCAAGAGTCACACACCCCTCATCAACCTCTGTGTAAGTACTGAACCACGACCGGTTGGAGTGTAATGATGAGAACAAGCTGAATCCAAGGTCCACATCTCTGTACTGTGACTATGACCATCTGATACCACCAAGAGATCATCCTCCACCTCCTATCCTGCAACTGTACTCACAGACTCAGATCCTCCCTTTTCTTTCTTTTTCAACTTAGGACAATCCCTTTTAAAATGTCCTACCTCACCACACTTGTAGCACTTAGCCTTCTTGGACTGTAACCGTCCCCTAGGCCTGCTCCTGTCCCTGCCTCTGCCTGACCTTTTCCCAACTAATAAACCCTCTTGGGAATAACTTCCTTGGTCATCCTCTCCCTCTGCTCATTTGTCCGAAGCACCGAAACAATATCTTCATAGAATAATGTCTCCTTCCCATAGAGCAGCGTCGTGACCAATGAGTAATGTGATATGGGCAGCGAACACAATAGCAAAAGTGCCTTATCTTCCTCCTCCATCTTGACCCCGACATTCAGCAATTCATTGCTCACCTGGTCGAACATCTGGATGTGGCCCAGCGCATCTCCACCTTTGACATCCGAAGGCTGTAGAGGCGCTTCTTCAACATCAACTTATTGCACATGTTCTTCCCCATGTAGAGGGCTTACAACTTCGATCATAGTCCCTTCGGGGTCTTCTCCTCCAGCACTGAATAAAGGACTGAATCCGCCAGACGTTCCCTGATCATTGAACATGCCTTTTTCTCCAACGACATCCACTGCTTATCTGTCATCCCATCTGGCCTTTTCTCCAAAGCCAGATCTAAACCCTATTGCACAAGAAGATCCTCTACCCGGACTTTCCATATGGAGAAACTTTCTTCCCATCAAACTTTTCAAAATCTATTTTTATGCTACTACCCATGGCGAGATCTCAACCAAAATAAAAATAGCACAAAAATAAATTTTAGAAAATTAAAAGGTACCTTGATGAGACTTTGTTGAAATTGTTTCAACCCTTGAAGATCCCCAAACAACTTCTTCTTGTTCCTGAACCAGGCTTTAAGATCTCCAAACAACTTTTTCTTGTTTCTGAACTAGGCTCTGATACCACTTGTTGGGGTTTAATTCCTGATGAACAGCAATGAATTCCCTCTTGGAAAAATTTTCTAGGCTTTCACCAACTGTTGTCCTGATCCAATTCAAGATTAAACTTAAATGTAGTGCTGGATTTTTTGATCCAACTGTTTCGCCAATTCAAGATTCCATACAGCGGTCCAAACGTCCACGTCTTGCTCTTAAACCTCCTTGGGTCTTTGGTTCCAAAACTTAGCCTTGGAGAAAAGAATTGTTCTCTCTTCCTTCAAACCCTAAAAACTAGAGTTTAAATACATCCACGAAGTGGGCCAGGCCCAGACTCAACAAAAACTCCCATGGACTAACCCAATGAGATTAAACTAATCCCCAAGCCCGTGTACACCCGTGACTTGATTTAATCTCAACCCTTGGACTCAAACCCAGCTCAATACAAGTTAGCCCCCCTGGGCCTTGATAGCACCACACCAGGCCCAACATCTGCTATGTATTTTTATGATGCAAATGTATTAAAGCTTACCCACACCTAGTATTTCAGCAATGGTCAAGAGTCTAATTAGAAAGAAGGTTAAATTTACAGCCATCTAGTCCGGTTTGTCCTTTATATCTATTAGATATTTTATAATCTATTACCAATGTTGATCAGCAATAACAATAATAACAATACCTTAATTTTAAACTAATTAAAATTAACTATAAGAACCTTTGTTTTTCATTCTATTTAGTTTTAAGTTATATTTTTTATAAAATATAAAAATATAAAAAAAATTATTACTTTTTTTCATGTAACTTATAGTTTATCTTTAATTTTTTATTTTATTTTTAATTTCTAAGTCCAACCCAGATCGGACCCGCTGATAAATTAGTTTAGGCCTTAGGAAAAATCTTTGTGCATGCATTAATGAGCCATGGCGCACATTGCACATGCATTGGTATGGCTGCATAGTTAACCTGTACATCCGGTGTATGCTTTGTGCATCAAAGATCAGTGCACAAAAACTTTCCCTTATGCCTTAAAAGGCATTAGGCAAGGATCAGCCTTCGGT